>ML281042.1:0-87779 GCA_005239495.1 Nicotiana undulata
CGCATTATCACCCGCACCAAGAGTGAGTACTACTAATCCTATAAGTTGTAATGCTAAATCAATATCTGACGCAGAACCTTATTTCAAACAATTTCGGCATCGATGTACCAAAGTGGAAAAATTATTCTCAAAAAATTCATATAGAACATTACTCTCAACTTCCGCAACTAATGTCCTTAGTGATTTTTCTCTCGCCAAACTCTTCTTTTTGAATAAATCTTCTAAATAAGGAGAGAGTTTCTTCTTTAGAATGTGTATTGGACCCTGTTTCTCCTCCATAGCAGAATCGTCATCGATTTCCGGCGTGCTAAACCCTACCTGCCGATTAAGTCGCCGACTAAGATTTTCACCGGTCATTCTCCAAGTTGGTTTTAAGGGCTGATCCGTTTGTGAATTGTGAGTATCATGTACCTGTTAAGTTGCCTTCTTCCTAATATTTAGAACTGCAAACCAACTAAAACTTGGTTATTGTAATCTTTCCTTGTTTGAAATACTTATTTAGTCCTAGTTTAAGTCTTTGAATCGATATGAAAGTTCTAATATTTGCCTTACATTAATTCAGTTTTATGTACGTAATATAAGGAGACATTAGTATTTTAGGTTACTTGTAAAAGAAAGAAAAGAGTCATTTGGGTATACATTTTTTTTTCATGTAAAAATGATTATATTTCATTAATGTTGTTTTCTTTATATTTAGTAAACTTGAGCTCCAACTATATATCTTATATATTAACTCCTTCTTATTTGAACCAAGTCCTTATATTTATTAGGATTTGGAGTTCATTTATAATTTAACCTTATATAACTTATGTTCTTATTTAAATAATATTTAATAACCATATTAATTTTTCTTCCTTGTAACTTTTGAGTTTGCTTTACTAAGTCTTTTTTTTTTTTTTTTTTAAATCTAATATGTTCTAAGATTTTTGACTATCAAAATTATAATTTCTTATATTTTCACATAAAAGCTTTCTGGATTCACGCCCGGACTGCGCACGCAAATCGAGGTAATTAAATTTAGTATTTTTTTTATGTCTATTAAGCCGAGAACGGAGTATAAATTCATACAATGACCCCTTGGGTCATCACAACTTAACTGTACAGGTTTCGAGGCTGGTGCTTCTGGTTATCAGATCGGAGCTAGATATTGACTGTAGTAGACCTGACTTCACGGTGAGCTGCTTTTCCTAACGATCCTCAGCAGCACCATGGAGTTTCTTTTGCTTATGTTCCCGTCTATTTGTTTCAGACAGTGGGATTGTATATTCTACCTTTTGTCTATCCAGTTAGTATGCCCGTGACACTCGTGACACTAGTTCCTGGCACACACGTAGTAGTTATCGTGGATTGTATATATTTTTGGTTCAAGCCTCCTTATGGCTGCTTTTGGTTTAAAAATGATAAATTATCTTTTCGATATTATGTTTCATAACTTATAAATTGGTATATGAGGAAATATGTAATTTAAGGAGGAAGAACCCTTAGTTAAATAAGTGTTGGCTTGCCTGACCCCGCTGTTGGGCGTCATCACGACCTGAGTTAAGATTTTGGGTCGTGACATTAGCCTACATGTTCGCGAGACCCGGGCCGTGTTCACAAAGATTTGGTCATTTTCTTCATTGCATTATCGAGTTGGAGGACGCGAACGAAGGCCTTTTTCTGGGAAAATCATTTTTGGTCTTCGCCAATGCGACGTGGGTCCCGCGTTCGTGATGCACAGTACCTGGGAAGACTGTTAAAAACCCAAATCGAGGGTTAGAATTATTATATCATATTTTGAGTTGTAGAGCTCGATTTTGGGTGATTTTGGAGGGAATTTTCGCCATTTGGATCAGGGTAAGTGATTTTTACTCGAATTGTTCATTATTCATGATTCCATCTTCGTTTTTATCATTTATTTGGGGAATTGAAGTGAAGAAACGGGGGATTTTACTAAAAACTTCCTAAAGTAAAAATCGGGGATCTGGAGGTCGAATCGAGGTCGGAATTAAATGAAATTGGTATTGTTGAACTTGTAATTGAATGGGTGTTTGGAATTTGTAAATTTTGTCGGGTTCAGAGGTGCGGGCTCGGGGTTGACGTTTTGGGTTGACTTTTTGACTTTGGTTAATGATTTTAGCTTTATCTTTTGGAATCACTTGCTACGGCTTTTATTGATGGTATTGCGTTACTTTGACAAGATTCGTATGCTCTAGAGGTCGATACACGTGGGAAGGGCTTGTTAGAGGTGTGATTCAGATTTACTTGAGGTAAGTATCTTATCTAAACTTGGTTGATGCACTAGTTGCCTGAATTATTTGTGACAATTATGTGCTATGAGTGGCGCATATGTGAGGGTTTGAGCCCATATGCATGCACTGAGGTACTATTTACATGCTCCGGGTAGTGCTTAGGCTATGACACGCCTTGGATTGATTGTTAAGCTCCAAGCTTAGATGTTTCTCCTATTTGTACCACATTTGAGATTCCATTCAGCTTATTTTCCCGATTGAACCTAATAAACTGCTATTTCATGATGCAATTGTCTGTTTTAGTTATGATAGCACACATTGCACATTCCTACACTACAACATGTTAGTTGTACCAGTCCAGGAGTATGAAACTTGATAATCATTGATCATGTACATGTATTCCTATATATTTGATGTTTGTGAGGTATGATCTGGACTGGTAGTTTGTGACCACGCGAGACGGATTGTGATTGTTGGCAGATGAGTTGTCCGTGCAGTTGATATTATTGGCATGTGAGTTGTCCGTGCAACACGTGAGTTATTTGTGCAAATCTAGATATTGATATTATTAGCACGTATTTTTTCCGTGCGCATATAGCTCTTTGTCATAAGTTGAGTAGTTCAATGTAGCTCTACTTGGCTTTTCACTAAATTATGCAATGGGCTTCGAATCTTGCATCAAAACAGCACATATTCATTTTTCAAAGGGATTACATTCAACCTCAAAAGACTTAGAAAAACTAGGTTACTTCAAAATAGAAGAAGAACATAATTTTTTCTTCAATAAGTTAAAAGCAACATCTAGTTCTTTTCTCTATGAAAAAACCTTATCCTTCTTAGTAACTTCAAAAATAGCAATAGTACTAAAATCTCTAACAGGTATCTTATAAAAACTAGTAAGCCCATGAAAACTAATAACTTTAGTTACACGATTAGGTTTAAACCATTCTTTGATTGTCATCATTTTCACTTTATCAATATTAACTCCCTTAAAACTAACCAATAACCCCAACAACACCACATTATCCATACAAAAAATTACACTTCTTAAGATTAACAAACAAGTGGTGCTTTCTATGAACTTTAAAATGTATTAGGTATTCCAAATACTCTTCTAGATTTTTTGAATAAATCAAGATATCATCATGATAAACCGCCACAATATTTCATGAAAATCCTTAAAAATATGACTCATCAATCTCTTGAAAGTGTTGGGTGCGTTAGTCAAGCCAAAAGGCATAACTAACCACTCATAAAGCCCAAATTGGTCTTAAAAGCATTTGCTCATTCATCTTCAAGATTCATTCGAATATGATGGAAACCACTTTTTAGATTAGTTTTTTAAAAGATTTTGGACCACTGTAATTGATCCAACATGTCATCAAGACGAGGGATATGATGGTGATACTTTACCGTAATTTTATTTATAGCTCGACAATCTATGCACATCCTATAACACCCATCCTTTTGGGAAACCAAAAGGAGGTGAACAGAGCAAGGACTCATGCTCTCTCCCACAAATTCCTTTTCAAGAAACTCCCAACTTGCCTTTGCAACTCCTGTTTCTCTTTTGGATTACTCTTATAAGTAGGTCTATTTTTAATTGGTGCTCTAGAAACAAAGTCAATTTGGTTCTCAATGCTACGAAAAGATGGTGTACCTTTAGTAATTTTCTCTAAAAAGACATCATCAAAATCCTGCAAAAGAAAAGAAATTTTACGTGGCAAAGAAGATGTTAGTAACTCAGAGTTAAAACTTCTTTGTAAGTAGGTAGTATTAAGGGCAGGATTCAAATACTCTTTGGCTTTTATGTAGAATCTCTATTTTTTCTTTTTCTTTGGCTCTTTTCGCTCACCAAAACTTTTACTTTTATCAGAAAACATTTTTTACCACTTTGTTCTCTCTCTCTCTCTCTCTCTTTCTCGGGCGTCCCTCTTTTGTTCTAACTCTTGGCCTTCTTTCTTTTCTTTTCCCCCAAACTCGCCTATTTTCCTTCGTCTTTGTTTCCCTATTGTTTTTCTCAATATCTTTTGATCTTCAATTACTTGAGAATGACTTAAAAGTGCAAGAGCATATTTCTTGCCATTAAGCTCAAGAGAATATTTGTTCTTTCGCCCATCATAAAAACATTCCTATAACAATATCAGATTAGTGATTTGATGGTTCCAATAGGTTTGTATGGTAATTTTGGACTTAGGCATATGTTCGGATTTGAGACTAATTGCCAAAAGTTGGCAGCTTGAAGGTTTGGTGAGTTTATAAGTTTGATAAGGAGTCGCCTTTGATATTATCGAATTCGGATTGTTGTCCCGAAACTTGGAATAGGTGCGCTTTGTTATTTGGAACTGTTGTACAAAGTTTGGTTATGATCTGTATTGTTTAGTCTTGAATCAGACACTTGGTTGGAAGTTCTTGAACTTAAGAAAAGATCAGCTTGTGATTTGATCAATGATTTTCTGATGTGATATTATCGTATGTGTTTGGAGGCTTTGGATAGGCCAAGTAGTGTTTATGCACTTATTGGTATGATAGGGTGGAGTCCTGAGGGGATCATCTGAGTTTCATACCACCTAAAACATTTTTGGCGTTGTAGATTTTTGTTGGTGTCAGGTCCTTCATCGTGATTACGGAGGTAGGATTGCAATCGTGGAGTACATTTTTTGGGGTTGGGGACAGTTGCTCTTTGCATTTGCGGAAGGAGACACACATTTGCAAAGAAGGATACTAGGAACTGGAGGAAGCCTTAACGTTCGCGTAAGTCATATCACATTCGCTGAGTGTCTGGGCAGGTGACTATTTGCGTTCGCATGGGGGATGTCGTGATCGCAGAGGAGGATGAGCAGAAGGCTTTGCATTCGCAAGGGAAAGGTCATATTAGCAAAGTGCAAATTGGTAGAAGTAGATTTTATGCTTCGTGAACGTGAGGCGTGGCTGCGTTCATGAAGAGTACCCCTGGGCAGTATATTTATGTGAGGATTTCAATATTATTTTACTCATTCTCTCATATTTTTAACCCTAGACTTCAAGAGGGGTGATTTTGCTTGGGATTTTCATACAAGACTAAGGAGTAAATGATTTCTACTTAATATTTGTATTATTTCAAGAATCTACATGGATGTTAACACATAAAACATGAATTTTAAGGTAAATTTTGGGGTTCTTCCAACAAATTAAGAGAGTGTAATTTTGGGTTTTGAGCTATGACTTGGACTTGGATTTGAAAATCACACACATATTTGGACTTACAAGATTATGGGTAGTGGGGATCTACGCCTTGACTGGGGTTTTGACCATATAGACTCGAGTTGACTTTTATTGACTTTTTGAGAATTGATTAAAGATTGCAACTTTATTGTTTGAAATTGAATCCTATAGCTTCATTTGACGTTATTGAGTTATTTTTTGCTAGATTCGAGCCGATTTGTGGTAATTTCTAAGGAAAGGCATTTTTGGAGCATTGATTTTGCTTGTTTGATGTAAGTATCTTGCCTAATATTATTGTGAGGGAATACCCCTTAGGATGTGACCTTATTTGGATAATTGGAATGTCTAAAAAGTGGGGTATATGCGATGTGACGAGCGTATATGCGGGTGCTATATATGATTTTGACCGAATTATACCTCAGTCTTCTATTATCTCTTGTTTGTACTAGTTAATCATTTATATGGCTACGTGAACTAGAATCATGTTAAAGACCATGTATAGGCCTTGATATCCTATTTGAACATGATACTCGTTATTGTATGGCATACCCGCCTAATCTGAGTTGTAGTTGTACACTTCGCATATGCATGAACCTTATCATGTTGTTTCCTCAGTCCATGAGTATGTGATTGACATCCGTTTTTCGTATACAAGTACTCATGCATATGTTTTCTGTGTGTGGACTAGTTTGACAGCATGTGAGTTGTCCTTACAATTGTTGTGATTATGGCATGCAAGTTGTCTGTGCGGTTGATATGATTTTGGCACGTGATTCATCCGTGCGGTTGTTATGATCATGGCACGTGAGGTTTCCGTTCGGCGATTGTAAATTTTGCACGCGAGTTTTCTGTGCAGCATGTGGATAAGGATACATCCCTCTAGGATCGCCCTCTCATGTTTCTCTCTTGATGGCGTACACTCGAATTATGGAAATTGATCAGTGTGGGTTTTATGTATCTTCTCTATGTACCAACTCTTTATATGTGTACATGATTTTATGCATATCGTCTCTATATGTTGAACAATAGTTGTTTAAAATGCTTGTGCATATCTCCTCTATGTGTACCATTGGCCTTACTTGTCCATATGCTTAGATTTCAGTATTATTGTTGTGTGTGTGTGTGTATATATATATATATTATGTACAAGTTTTATTAGTGAGTATTATTGGCCACTCTTGCCACTATCTCACAGGGGTTAGTCATGATACTTACATGGGGTTGGCCGTACTCATATTATACTCCACACTTAATTGTGCAGATCCAGGAGTTGACCCAGCTAAGCATTGGGATATGTAGCTCTTGCTGTAGAGACCCGAGGTAGAGTTGCACCCTAATCGCAGTCTCTGGCATCTCCTTCTATCATTTATTAACATTATTACTTCATACAATGTATTGTATTAGAAGACTTGTACTCTTACGTTAGAGCTTACGACTAAATGTTACCAGTTTCTAGGGACTTAAGAATTCACTTGATTTTTATCTATGATTATTTGACTTTCAGACTCATTTACTTTGTAGTTTGTTATTATGTTTCATTATTATTTTATAATTGGCTTGTCTAGCAAGTGTTTTAGACACCATCACGACTAGTGCTGGTTTTGGGCCATTACAACTTGGTATCAGAGACCTAGGTTTCTTAGAACTCACGAGTCATGAGGAAGTCTAGTAGAGTCCTATGGATCGGTACAGAGACATCTATACTTATTTTTGAGAGGCTACTGGACTGTTAGGAAAACTTCCCTTTCTTTATTCTACGGAGACATCCGTACTTATTTTTGAGAAGCTCAAGGACTTTTAGGAAAACTTCCCTTTCTTTATTCTATTTCACGTGGACTTGTTATCTCGAAGTTTGAATCTTTGCTTGTCACGACCCAAATTCCCAATCTTCGGGATCGTGATGACGCCTAACACCACACTTGCTAGGCAAGCCTATGTTAGAGGGATTCAATATTTTAAACAATTAAAATATAATATTAGGTCTAAATTTATCAAATAAACGCATGCCGAATAGTGTGAGACATAATAAAACGAAACTCGAAGCTAATTATAAAATCTAGCTACCCAGGGTCTGGAGTCACAATTCATGAACTACTAAAGAATACTACAAGTATTTGGCTGAAACAAAATACATGTGTCTGTTTTGGAACTAATTAAAACAGTAAATGAATAGATGGGAGAAGACTCCAAGAATCTGCGGACGCTAGCAGATCTACCTCGTGTCTCCGTGAGAATGCTCAGCTACTACTCGAAACCCAACTCTGGCCGGAACCTGGATCTGAACAAGAAGTGCAGAGTGCAGTATCAGTACAAACCGACCCCATGTACTTGTAAGTGCCGAGCCTAACCTCGACGAAGTGGTGAAGAGGCTATGGCGGGGCATGTATAATAAAGCAAGAAGGGAATACTAAACTAATTAAACAATAACTTGCAACAATAAATAAGATAACTCAGCTAACTTTTCCAGATTTGAGCTATAACCAATCCTTACGAAAATTTCCAAGTTTAAATTTAAAATAACCGTAAGAGAAGAATATGGAATAACAACAGCAAAACAATGAGTATTCCAGTCTTTATTTTATAACCAGTAAAATATAAATATTCTCCGTTATTGCTCCTCTTTGCGGCGTGCAACCCGATCCCACATGTCCACCCTTGTTGCACCTCCCTATATATATATCACCCTTATTTCTCTTGTTGCGGTAAGCAACCTGATCCCACCTGTCCACCCTTGTTACTCCTTGTTGCCGCGTGCAACCCGCTCCCACCAGACAATAACATTTTATCATTTATAATAAAGGTTTCACAAATTAAATCAAAGTCTTTCACAATATTTGTGTCTCCACAATGTAAACAGAACGATGTACAATTAACAGCTTCACCAAATATTACTACACAGCGAAACCAACCGAAATGTATTATAAAGCACCGACAACCAGATCAATCATTTATGTTCCACAATGAAACCAAGGAACAATTAATACTTTAAATTAAGAGAGACAATATCTAACAAACAAGTAAACATGGGAGCATCTATAATCATGAAACAGTTAAGACAAAATATAATAAATTGGAAAGGGGAAAGGGATCATGCTAAACAGATAATTTGGTGGTGCATAGATACTTGTCTCCTCACCTATACACCACACACATGCGATTTCACATAGCATTTACATCGGGGATTCTTATTCCCTCAAGTCAAGGTTAGACCAAACACTTACCTCAATTCGCAGGCCACTCACTGCTCAAGCACAACTTTTCCTTTAGAATTGGCCTTCAACTCACTCGAATCTACCCAAAAATCCCAATTTTTACCATGAAAACTCTAGATTCTAGGTTGAAATCTTGTTAAAAGTTGTTACAGATTGAAAGGAATTAGTTAGGGATCACTTACCTATGATTTGGAGAAGTTTGAGTCTTTGGAAAATCACCTATGGAGGTTTAGGGTTTGAGAGAACTGAAAAATGGGTGAAAATCCCGTCTAAAATACCACTTAACAGGCTACGGTTATCGCAAATGCAATGAGGGGTTTGCAATTGCGAACCCTTTGAAATTACTGTTCCCTTCGCATTTGCGACTTAAAAGTTGCATTTGCGACTTCTGGGCCTTTCGCAAATTCGAAGGGTGGTTCGCATTAGCGAACATGGGCATCCCAGGCACATTTCGCATTTGCGACCAAATGTGTCGCATTTCCCAGGTTTGTTACCTTCGCAAATGCGAAGCCTGATCTCGCATTTGCGAGATCAGAGATCTGTGCAAGACACAAGATACACCAGCTATGATTTCTTAGTACTAAACACTCTGTGGCCTCTCCGAAACTCACCTGAGCCTTCGGGGCTCCAAACCAAACATGCACGCAAGTCTAAAACTATCATACGGACTTGCTTGTGTGATCAAATCATCGAAATAACATCAAAAACAATGAATTTAATCTCAAACTCATGATTTTCTTCAAGAACACTTCAATTTCACATTTCTCAACCGGACGTCCGAATCACGTCAAATCTACTCCGTTCTCACAAAATTTCACATATAGTACTTAAATATCATAACAAACCTCTACCGGGCTCTGGAACCAAAATACCGGCCGATACTAACGGTTTCAAACATTAATTTATTTCTTTATCTCATTAAAATCCAGCACAACAATTTTTCTTCAAAAATTGATTTCTAAGGCAAAGGACCTCGGAATTTAATTCCGGGCATACACCCAAGTCCCATATTTTATTGCGGACCTCCCAGGACCGTCGGAACATGAATCCGGGTCTGTTTGCTCAAAACGTTAATCAAAGTAAACTAAAACCAAATTTTAAATTCCAAAATTATTATTTCTCATATTTTCACATAAAAGCTTTCTGGGTTCACGCCCGGATTGCGCACGCAAATCGAGGTAAATAAAGTTTATCTTTTAAGGATAATGAGCCAGTAATTGAGTCTTAATTCATAAGATGACCCTTTGGGTAATCACAATATCCACCTCTAAAACAAATGTTCGTCCTCGAACGGACATAGAAAATTACCTGAACTATAAAACAAGTGGGGATATCTACTCTGCATGTCCGACTCAGACTCCAAAGTAGCTGCCTCGACGGGCTGACCTTTCCACTGCACTCGAACTGAAGGATAACTCTTTGACCTCAACTGAAGAACCTTCCGGTCTAAAATGGCTACCGGCTCCTCCTCATAAGTCAAATATTTGTCCAATTGAACAGAGCTGAAATCTAAAACGTGGGACGGGTCACCATGATATTTTCGGAGCATGGATACATGGAATACCGTATGAACTAAGGATAACCCCGGAGGCAACTCATGTCTATAAGCTACCTACCCTACTCTATCAAGAATCTCAAATGGCCCAATATACCTAAGGCTCAACTTGCCCTTCTTCCCAAACCTCATAACACCCTTCATGGGCGATACCCGAAGTAATACCCTTTTTCTGACCATGAATGCCACATCACGAACCTTACGGTAGGCATAACTCTTTTTCCTTGACTGAGTTTCACGAAGTCGATCCTCTATAACCTTGACCTTATCTAAGGTCTCTTGAACTAAGTTTGTACCCAATACCTGAGCCTCTCCCAGCTCAAACCATCCAACTGGCGATTTGCACCGTCTACCCTATAATGCTTCATAGGGAGCCATCTGAATGCTTAACTGGTAGCTATTATTGTAGGCAAATTTCGATAACGGTAAGAACTGATCCCAAGAACCACCAAAATCAATAACACAGGCGCGGAGCATAACCTCCAAGATCTGAATAGTATGATCGGACAGCCCGTTCGTCTGAGGATGGAATGTTGTGCTCAACTCAACCCGTGTACCCAACTCATGCTGAACTACCCTCCAAAAGTGCGAGGTAAACTACGTACCCTGATCAGAAATGATAGACATGGGTACACCGTGAAGGTGAACAATCTCTCGAATATATATCTCTGCTAACCGCTCCGAAGTATAAGTACTCGCCACTGGAATGAAATGTGTTCATTTAGTCAGCCTATCCACAATAACCCAAACTGAGTCAAACTTCCTCTGAGTCCGTGTGAGTCCAACAACGAAGTCCATAGTGATACGCTCCCACTTCCACTTAGGAATATCTATCTTCTGAAGCAAACCACCGGGTCTTTGATGCTCATACTTCACCTGTTGGAAATTCGAACAACGAGCCACATAAGAAACAATGTCCTTTTTCATCCATCGCCACCAATACTGTTGTCCTAGGTCCTGGTACATCTTGGCAGCGCTCGGGTGAATAGAATACTTAGAACTGTGAGCCTTCTGAAGGATCAACTCACGAAGCCCATCAACATTAGGCACACATATACGACCCCGCATCCTCAAAACACTGTCATCTCCAACTGTAACCTTCTTGGCACCACTGTGTCAAACTGTGTCCCTAAGGACCATCAAATGCGGGTCATCGTCCTGCCAATTTCTGATATGCTCGAATAAGGAAGACCGAGCGACTGTACAAGCTAAAACACGACTGGGAGATATATCAGACCTCACGAACTGATTAGCCAAAGTCTAAATATCTGAAGCTAACGATCTCTCACCGACTGGAATGAATGCAAGGCTGCCCATACTCACTACCTTCCTACTCAATGCATCGACCACCACGTTGGCCTTCCCCGAATGATACAATATAGTGACGTCATAATCCTTCAATAACTCTAACTATCTCCTCTGCCTCAAGTTAAGATCCTTTTGCTTGAACAAGTACTGGAGACAGCGATGATCCGTGTAAACCTCACACGGCACACCATAAAGATAGTGCCTCCATATTTTCAATGCGTGAACAATGGCTGCCAATACTAAGTCATGGACATGGTAATTCTTCTCATGGACTTTCAACTACCGAGACGCATATGCAATCACCCTACCCTCCTGCATCAATACCGCTCCAAGCCCAACATGGGAAGCATCACAATATTCCGTGAAAGATCCTGAACCGGATGGTAACACCAACACCGGTGCTGAAGTCAAGGATGTCTTGAACTTATGGAAGCTCGCCTCGCACTCGTTTGACCATTTGTATGGGGCACCTTTCTGAGTCAATTTAGTCATTGGGGCTGATATAGATGAAAACCCGTCCACAAACTAACGATACTAACCCGCCAAACTCAAGAAGCTCTTGATTTCCGTGGTTGAAGTGGGTCTAGGCCAGTTCTTGACTGCCTTAGCCTTCTTAGGATCTACCTGAATACCCTCTGCTGATACGATGTGACCCAAGAAAGCTAGTGAATCCAACCAGAACTCACAGTTTAAATTTTTTGCATACAACTGAATATCCCTCAAAGTCTGGAGCGCTATCCGGAGGTGTTGCTCATGCTCCTCCCGGCTGCAGGAGTATATTAGAATATCATCAATGAACACTATTACGAAGGAATCCAAATGAGGCTTGAAACCCCGATTCATCAAGTCCATAAAGGTTGTTAGGGCATTAGTCAAGCCAAAAGACATCACCAGAAATTCGTGGTGCCCATACCTCGTCCGAAAGGCTGTCTTAGGAACATTAGACGCCCTAATCTTCAACTAATGGTAGGCCGATCTCATATCAATTTTCGAAAACACCTGGAACCCTAAAGCTGATCAAATAAATCATCAATTCTTGGCAATGGATATTTATTCTTGACAGTGACTTTATTCAACTGTCGATAATCTATACACATTCTCATTGATCCTTACTTCTTCTTCACGAACAGAACCGGTGCACCCCATGGCGAGACACTAGATCTAATGCAACCCTTATCAAGCAAGTCTTGCAACTGCTATTTTAATTCTTTCAATTCTGGTGGGGCCATTAGGTATGGAGGAATAGAAATGGGTTGAGTGCTTGGAGCCACATCAATGCATAAATCGATATCCTGCCGGGTGGCATCCCCGGCAGGTCTGCAGGAAACACCTCAGGAAACTCGCGAATAATAGGCATCGAATCTATCGAAGAAACTTCAGCATCAGAATCACGAATATGAGCCAAATAAGCCAAACATCCCTTCTCAACCATGCGACGAGCCTTGGCATAAGAAATCACTCTGCTGGGAGAATGACCAGGAGTCCCTTTCCACTCTAATCGAGGAAACCCCGACAAGGCTAATGTAACTGTCTTGGTGTGACAGTCAAGAATGCATAATAAGGTGACAACCAATCCATTCCCAATATGACATCAAAATCAACGATGTCAAGAAACAAAAGTTCTACACTAGTTTCAAAACCCTCAATAACGACCACACACGAACGATACACAAGATCTACCACAATAGCATCCCCCACCGGCATAGACATATAAATAGGGACACTCTAGGAATCACGGGGCACAACCAAATATGAGGCAAAATATGATGACACATAAGAATAAGTAGACCCCGGATCAAACAAAACTGAAGCATCTCTATTGCAAACTGAAATGGTACCTGTGATAACGGCATCGGAGGATTCTGCCTCAGGTCTGGCTGGAAATGCATATAATTGGGGATGGGCCCCGCCACCCTGAACCACGTCTCTGGGAGGACCTCTGATAGGTGGACCTCCACCTCTAGCGGGCTGGCCTCCCCCCTAGCGGATTGACCTTCACCTCTAACAATTTGGCCCCTACCTCTGGCTACCTGACCTCTACCCCTAGTTGGTTGGGCAAGTGGTGTTGTAGCTGGTGCCGGAACTATGGCACGAACCCCTGGTACTGATGTTGATTACCCAAAAATATCGGACAAGCTCTTCGAACAAGCCCATATTCACCACACTCAAAGAATCCCTCCTGATATAGAGGCTGACCCTGACGAGCCGGCTGACCACAATAATAACTCTACATAGGAGGTGCTCTAATAGAAGCTGATGGTACGTTGTAGATTGGCTGAGTAGAAGGAGGCATATAAGAACCATAACCACCTGAAGTATCATGAGATGCCTAAAGTGCTGAATGAAATGGCCTGGAAGAATGGCCTCTACTTAAAGAAACCCCTCCTCCAGATGAGGCACCGCAGAATCCACCGAATGGCGAGGTCTCTTGTCTGACCCAGAACTCCCATCCCGAGAACCATCTCAACTCTCATGGCCATATTGGCCGCATCCTGAAAGGAAATCTTGCTCCCTGTCTCCTTAGCCATCTGCAACCTGATGGGTTTAGCAAGGCCCTCAACAAATCGCCTGACCCAAACTCTCTCTGTGGGTAACAAAAGAATAGCACGTCGAGCCAAATCCACAAAGCCATTCTAATACTGGGTAACAATCATGTTGCCCTACTGAAGACACTCTAACTGATGACGATTCTACTCACTGGTAGTAACAGGCAAAAATTTCTCCAAAAAGAGGTGAGAAAACGGATCCCAAGTCAGAACAGGTGACCCAACTGGTCTAGTCAACAAATAATCCCTCCACCATTTCTTGGCAGAACCAGTCATATGAATAGAAGCAAAGTCCACCCTATTGGTCTCCAAAATACCCATGTTCCGAAGAACATCATGACAACTATCAAGATATTCCTGAGGGTGCTCTGAAGTGGCACCACTGAAGTGAAAAGGGAAAAGCTTAATAAACCTATCCAGTCTCCACGAAGCATCTGAGGACATAGCTGCTCCATCAACAAGCGGTGCTGCAGCAACTAGCTGAACTACCCGAACTAGATTGGTTGCTGGGATTTGAATCTGGGGAGTAGCAATCTGCTCAAGAGTGTGGGTAGCAGGAGTCTGGACCCCTCCTCCAGCCTGAGATCTGGCTGCTGCCACGGGGAATGCGCCAGTCTCGGCTACACTCTCCATAATGCCCACTAATCGGACCAAAGTGTCCTGAAGAATCAGGGTAGCAATAAACCCCTCTGGGACCTGAGTTGGTCCCGCTGGAACGGTGTGAGATGGATCTCCCTCATCAATCTCTATATGGGGCTCCGCCGATGGGGCTTCTATCTGAGCAATGGGTTGAGTCCTTACCCTGCTTCAACCTATGACATGGCCTCGGCCTCTGCCCCTAGTAGGAGCTACTGCTGCTGGAGGACCTGACTGTTGAAGCAGCGGAGGAAGAAGAACATGTTCTCGCCATCTGCGAGAGAATAGAAGAGTTAATCAGTATTAGAGATAACAAGAATCGCACAATACAATAGAAATAAAAATTGAGTTTGTTCCTAACTTTATAGCTTCTTGAGAGATAAGTACAGACGTCTCTGTATTGATCCCTCATACTCTATTAAGCTTGTTCGTCAATTGTGAGACCTAGGCAACCTAGTGCTCTGATACTAGCTTTGTCACGACCCGAATTCCCAATCCTCGAGATCGTGATGGCGCCTAACAGCACACTTGCTAGGCAAGCCAATTTTAGAGTGATTCAATATTTAAAACAATTAAAATATAATATTAGGTCTAAATTATCAAATAAATGAATGTCGAATAGTGTGAGTACATAATAAAATGAAACTCGAAGCTAATTATAATATCTAGCTACCCAGGGTCTGGAGTCACAATTCACGAACTACTAAAGAATACTACAAGTATTTGGCTGAAAGAAAATACATATGTCTGTTTTGGAATTAAGTAAAACAGTAAATGAATAGATGGGAGAAGACTCCAAGAATCCGCGGACGCCAGTAGATCTACCTCGTGTCTCCGTGCGAATGCTCAGCTACTACTCGAATCTCAACTCTGGCCGGAACCTGGATCTGCACAAGAAGTGCAGAGTGCAGTATCAGTACAACCGACCACATGTACTTGTAAGTGCCAACCTAACCTCGACGAAATAGTGACGAGGCTACAGCGGGGCATTTAAAATATGACCTGTAAGCAGTGTATAATAAAGCAAGAAGGGAACACTAAACTAATTAAACAATAACTTGCAAAATAAATAAGATAACTCAGCTAGCTTTTCCAGATTTTAGTTATAACCAATCCTTATAAAAATTCCCAAGTTTCAATTTAAAATAACCGTAAGAGCAGAATATGGAATAACAATAGTAAAACAGTAAGTATTCCAATCTTTATTTTATAACCAGTAAAACATGAATATTCTCCCTTATTGCTCCTTGTTGCGGCGTGCAACCCGATCCCACATGTCCACCCTTATTGCTCCTCCCTATATATATATCACCCTTATTTCTCCTGTTGTGACGTGCAACCCGATCCCACTTGTCCACCCTTATTACTCCTTGTTGCGGCGTGCAATCCGCTCCCACCAGACAATCACATTTCATCATTTATAATAAAGGTTTCACAAATTAAATCAAAGTCTTTCACAATATTTATGTCTCCACAATGTAAACATAACGTTGTACAATTAAGAGCTTCACCAAATATTACTACACAGCAAAACCAACTGAAATATATTATAAAGCACTGACAACCAGCTCAATCATTTATGTTCCACAATGAAGCCAAGGAACAATTAATACTTTCAATTAAGAGAGATGATATCTAACAAACAAGTAAACATGGGAGCATTTATAATCATCAAACAGTTAAGACAAAATATAATAAATTGGAAAGGGGAAAGGGATCCTGCTAAACATATAATTTGGTGGTGCATAGTTACTCGTCTCCTCACCTATGCACCACACACATGCGATTTCACATAGAATTTACATCGGGGATTCTTATTCCCTCAAGTCAAAGTTAGACCAAACACTTACCTCAATTCGCAGGCCACTCACTGCTCAAGCACAGCTTTTCCTTTAGAATAGGCCTTCAACTCACTCGAATCTAATCATAATTGGTTTAATTTTATTAATTAGTGCTAAAGGAGCTAACTTTAATGCAAAACTATGGTTTTTCCTAAGTTTTCCTATCAAGAAAAAAATCGTCCCCAGGCTCGCTTTGTCTATACTCGAGGTTCAGACCAAAACTCGTTTACCCATTCTCTCCCGAGCCCGGATATACAATTGGTTTCAGAATCTGACCTCAATTCGAGGTCTATATTCCCAAATTTAGAAATTCCTAAATTCTACCCAAAAATCCCAATTTTTATCATGAAACCTCTAGATTCTAGGTTGAAATCTTGTTAAAAGTTGTAACGGATTGAAAGAAATTAGTTAGGGATCACATACCTATGAGTTGGAGAAGTTTGAGTCTTTGGGAAATCGCCTATGGAGATTTAGGGTTTGAGAGAACTGAAAAATGGGTGAAAATCCCGTCTAAAATACCAATTAACAGGTTGCAGTTATCGCAAATGCAATGAGGGGTTCGCAATTGCGAACCCTTCGAAATTACTCCTGCCTTCGTATTTGCGACTTAAGTGTTGCATTTGCGACTTCTGGGCCCTTCGCAAATTCGAACGGTGGTCCGCATTTGTGAACATGGGCTTCCCAGGCCTGTTTCGCATTTGCGACCAAATGTGTCGCATTTCCCAGGTCTTTCACCTTCGCAAATGCGAAGCCTGATCTCGTATTTGCAAGATTAAAGACATGTGCAAGACACCAGATACACCAACTATGATTTCTTAGTAATAAACGCTTCGTGGCCTCTACGAAACTCACCCGAGCCCTTGGGGCTCCAAACCAAACATTCACGCAAGTCTAAAATCATCATAAGGACTTGCGCGTGTGATCAAATCATCAAAATCTACGAATATAACCTCAAACTCATGATTTTTCTGAAGAACGCTTCAATTTCACATTTCTCAACCGGGTGTCCGAATCACGTCAAATCTACTCTGATTCTCACAAAATTTCACAGATAGTACTTAATTATCATAACAAACCTGTACCGGTCCACGGAAATAAAATACAGACCCAATACCAACGGTTTTAAACATTAATTCATTTATTTATCTCATTAACATCCAGCACAACAATATTTCTTCAAAAATTGATTTCTAAGGCTAGGGACCTCGGAATTTAATTCCGGGCATACGCCCAAGTCCCTTATTTTACTGCGGACCTCCTAGAACCGTTGGAACACGAATCCAGGTCTGTTTTCTCAAAATGTTGACCGAAGTCAACTAAAACCAAATTTTAAATTCCAAAATTATTGTTTCTTATATTTTCACATAAAATCATAGTTTCATGTCCGGACTGCGCACGCAAATCGAGGTAAATAAAATTTATCTTTTTAAGGCTAATGATCCTAGAATGGAGTCTTAATTCATAAGATGACCCTTTGGGTCATCACAAATCTTCACCTCTAAAACAAACGTTCGTCCTTGAACGGACATAGAAAATTACCTGAACTGGAAAACAAGTGGGGATATCTACTCTGCATGTCTGACTCGGACTCCCAAGTAGATGCCTCAACGGGCTGACCTTTCCACTGCACTCGAACTGAAGGATAACTCTTTGACCTCAACTGAAGAACCTTCTGGTCTAAAATGGCTACCAGGTCCTCCTCATAAGTCAAATCTTTGTCCAATTGGACAGAGCTGAAATCTAACACGTGGGACGGGTCACCATGATATTTTCAGAGCATGGATACATGGAATATCGGATGAACTGAGGATAACCCTCGAGGAAACGCAAGTCTGTAAGCTACCTCCCCTACTCTATCAAGAATCTCAAATGACCCAATATACCTAGGGCTCAACTTGCCCTTCTTCCCAAACCTCATAACACCCTTCATGGGCGATACCCGATGTAATACCCTTTCTCCGACCATGAATGCCACATCACAAACCTTACGGTAGGCATAACTCTTTTTCCTGGACTGAGCTGCATGAAGTCGATCCTATATAACCATGACCTTATCTAAGTCCTCTTGAACTAAGTTTGTATCAAATAATCGAGTATCTCCCGGCTCAAACCATCCAATGGCGATCTACACCGTCTACCGTATAATGCCTCATAGGGAGCCATCTAAATGCTTGACTGGTAGCTATTACTGTAGTCAAACTCTTATAACGGCAAGAACTGATGCCAAGAACCTCCAAAATCAATAACACAGGCGTGGAGCATATCCTCTGAGATCTGAATAGTACGTTCGGACTGCCCGTCCGTCTAAGGATGGAATGTTGTGCTTAACTCAACCCGTGTACCCAACTCACGCTGAACCTCCCTCTAAAAGTGTGAGGTAAACTGCATACCCCGATCAGAAATGGTAGACACGGGTACACCGTGAAGGTGAACAATCTCTCGAATATATATCTCTGCCAACCACTCCGAAGTATAAGTACTCGCCACTTGAATGAAATGTGTTGATTTAGTCAGCCTATCCACAATAACCCAAACGGAGTCAAACTTCCTCTGAGTTCGTGGGAGTCCAACAATGAAGTCCATAGTGACACACTCCCATTTCCACTCAGGAATCTCTATCTGCTGAAGCAAACCACTAGGTCTTCGATGCTCATAATTCACCTGTTGGCAATTGATAACTAGTGATTTGTACTACTATTTACTCCATTTTTCTTAGGTTTTTGAGGAGACATTTGGCCTAATTAACCCCACATTTTGATGCAAGTGGTTTGAATTGCAGGAAGTGAGTGGAATTGTAGATATTGATCCAAAAGAACTCACAAAGAAGCAAAACTTGCAAAAATTCAAGAACCCAGTAAACCACCGTAACGCTCATATTTTCGTTGCAGCGTTTGTCCCTTCGCTGCAGCGGATTTCTCTTAGCTGCCACGCTACAAACTTCAGAGAGTTGTTTTTTCAAGGCCATCAAAAGCACTATCAGCGCCAATATTCCCATGCAGCGGTCCATCCAACGCTGCACCGCTCAATTAATCCGCTGGACGCGGTTGGCAAGCTTCAGAGAGTTGGAGAAGCTGGGAACTTTAGGGTTCCGTGGTTAGCGGTAGTATACCATTGCCGCGCTCTTGCAACCGCTGCAGCATTTCAGTATTCCGTTGGGTGCGAAGTTAAAGATTCAGAGAACTTGAAATTGCACAACCGCTGTAGCGATCATTAATTCATTGCAGCGGAAGTCTCTTCACCCCAGTGCTTAGAAATGAGCTGGGAGCGGATTCTCCGTAGGGGCATTTTTGTCCAGTATTTTCAGCCATGTATAAATAGATCTTTTCTTCATTTTTAGGGCATCAGTCGTTGTAGGAGCACGTGAACGGTACTTGTAGTTATTTTTGGGTTATTTTAGCATAGTTTTATCATTAGTTCTTCAATTAGTATCTTGTAAATCATAATTATGAGCTTAAATTAATCTTCTACTTGTGTTTCCTCTTCATTCATGAGTAGCTAGACCCATTAACTATGGTTGTGACCCAACCCTAGTGTGGGTACTTAATGGGTTTCCAATTTTAGAATGATTATGTGTATGGGTATTTGATATTTATCTTGATTTGTGCATAAATCTCAGTTATAGTGATTGCAAACACTATGTCAAGCCTGTATGACTAGGGTCACTCTTGAGAAAGATGACCCAAGTCTAGGTAATTAAGCTAACAAAATATTGGGGTGAGCTCAAGAGGTTGATAGCTCCAGTAAAAGAGTGGATGCTAGATATAGCTATACCTGATTTGAGCCAATTCGTGCAGTTCATGGAAACACCCAATTGTGCTTGAGAAAGCCAAATTCGGGCAAAGTTACCCATATTACCGAGAGGTAGTGGGTGAGTGCATTAGCATGAGGTTATGTCATAAATACCCATTTCACAATATCATTCTAGATTTTAGACTCGTTAATTCTCACCTAGGTAGGAGTCACAGCCCTAGTCCCTTTTATCAACTGAGAAAACCTTCAAAACAATTTTAGTTAGCTAGTTCGTAATTTTCACTAGGCTAAAACCATAGTATAATTGCAAACCCCTTTTTATGAGAAGTGCAATTGAGAACACAACGCACTACTAGATCACTTAGACACTCAAATCCAACATATATAGCTCCCTGTGGAAATCGATCCCGACCCTTCGGGTAAAAGCTGCATTGACCCCCGTATTTCTACTCTTTAGTGGTATAGGCGGGAGCCGATCACTTTTTTGCGTTGTTGCTGGGGAGCTTTTACATTGTTGATTATCTACGTGAATAGTTGTGTAGTGTCTCCTTCTTTTGTTAACGTGTGTGTTGAATCAATTCAGGTACTAATGGCGGATCCTTTGGGTAATATTATTCCAGGGGAGGAGGTTTTTGAAAATGGAGAAGATGATCTAAATCAAGTACCACCCCCAAGACGGGGCTGACAGGCCAATCTCAATGGGGATATTCCAGACCCTCCCCCGCCTCTACCTCCCAGAGCTTCCCATTGGGTGCTACCAAATGAGGGGTACGTGAGTGCTATTGTCCCGCCTAGAATCCGGGCGGGGAACTTCCAAATCGCAAATGTGATGCTGACACTCTTGGAACAGCATGGGTACTTCAAAAGAGCTACACATCAGAATGCTTACAAGTATTTAAAGGGGTTCGTTGATACCTGCTGGGGGAGCAAACAAAAAAATGTCTCAGAGGATGCATTAAGGCTTAGGCTATTTCCCTTCTCTCTCCGAGGGAAAGCATTAGACTGGTTGGAGCAACTTCCCAACCATTCCATATCCACATGGGATGAGCTAGCAGACAAGTTCATTGCAAAATTCTTCTCTCCTAGTCACATGGCAGCGCTTAGAGATGAAATATTGGCTTTCAAGCAAGAGCCAAATGAGCCTCTTCATGAGATTTGGGAGCGCTACAGGACCATGGTAAAAGAGTGTCCAAACAATGACATAACTGAGGCCATGATATAGCAGACATTCTACCGAGGCATAAATACCACCAATCAGTGTGTGGTCAATGAATTGGTTGGGGGCAACTTCATTAAGCTACCATATAATGAGGCATGTGAGGTGTTAGATGAAATGGCTGACACTTCGTTAGCATGGCAGAGTAGAGCAAATGTGCCTCAGGGTGATCCAGGTGTTAATGGTATTCACAAAGAACTTCAAGAACATGGGCAAGAAATTGCCGAGCTTACCACCACCATGAATCAACTTGCTAAGGTACAACTTCAACAATTACAAGGGCCGAAGCAAGTGAATGCAATGGAGGGGGTAAATCTTTTAGTGAACAAACGATGACCTCGTGGAAATCAATTGCAAAACAACAATGCTCAATGTGACCAAAGATCGAGTGGGTATAGTCAAGAGGATTCTTATGATGATCAAGATGAGGATGTCATGTATGCCAACAATTATCAAGGGAAAGGGAACAATAAAGGCAACAACCAAAATTGGAACAATCGAGGCAACAACCAAACTTGGAACAATCAAAGGCAACACAATTGGAACAATAGTAACAATTCAAGCAATTAGGGGAACAACAATCAACAATGGGGAGGCAACAATAACAACAATTGGAGCGGGAACAATAATAACAACAATTGGGGTGGAAACGGTAATCGGGGGTCGGGCTTTCAAAGGCCCCCGATGTACCAACAATCCACCCCCTATCAATCACAAGGCCAAGGTTCCTCAAGTAATGATATGGGTAGAATTGAGCAAATGTTCAAACAAATGATGGAACGCAATTCGGATTCGGATGCTCAAATTGCCTCCCATAACACCTCTATTCAAAATCTTGAAGTTCAAATGGGACAAATCTCACAAGCCTTGAATACACGTCCGAAGGGAGCACTACCAAGTGATACGGTGGTGAACCCCAAGGGTGGGAACGCCAACAATACTGGTCACGCCATGGCGGTGATCACTAGAAGTAGACGAGGTGGTGAGGCTAGTTCTTCTAAACAAAAGCGAGTTTTTGGTGATGATTATGACTTGCCAAATGATGAGGTTATGATTGAGGTTGAGCATGTAGTTGAGGAGCCAACAACTAGTGAAGTGAGGATTGATATTCATGATCATGAGGAGGAAACTCAAAGTGACGTGAACCCGTCTAGGGAACACGTAATTGACATTACTGAGCTGGTTATGTCAAAAGCAAAGGCCCCATTTCCTAGGCCTCCTCCTCCTTATCCTCAAAGGTTGGCGAAGCAAAAGAATGAGAACCAATTCAAGAAATTCATCGACATGATGAAAAGCTTATCCATCAATGTCCCTTTGGTTGAACCTTTAGAGCAAATGCCTGTGTATGCCAAGTTCATGAAGGACTTGGTCACAAAGAAAAGGTCAATAGAGTGAGAAACTACAAAGATTACTCACCAAGTGAGTGCAATAGTGCACTCAATGGAACCCAAGCTTGAAGACCCCGGAGCATTCACCATTCCTTGCACAATTGGTAGCGCGGATTTCACCAAAGCATTGTGTGACCTCGGAGCTAGCATAAACTTGATGCCATATTCGGTCTTCAAACCTTTGGGGATTGGTCAACCTAGGGCTACTTCCATGCGTCTTAAAATAGAGGATCGATCTATGAAGTGGCCTTTATGAATCATTGATGATGTCTTGGTGCGGGTTGACAAGTTCATCTTGCCCGCAGATTTTGTTATCCTAGATTGTGAGGTGGATTATGAAGTTCCTATCATCTTGGGAAATCCCTTTCTTGAAACGGGGAAGGCCTTAGTTGACGTGGAGGCCGGTGAGCTCACCTTCCAAGTGGGAGATGAAAAGGTTGTGTTCCACGTTTGCAAGTCAATGAAGCAACCCAATATAACGGAGGTATGTTCTTTCATGGACCTTATCACCGAGGTCATTATTGATGAAACAAGCTCAATGATAAATGTTGAAGATCCCGTGGAGGAAGCTTTATTGAATCATGATGATATTGTGGTGGATGGCTTGATCGAGAGTACCAATGCTCTACAAGGCATAGGTTCTTATTCATATGGTCCTCGAAAGTTATCCTTGGATTTTGAGAATCGGAAAACTCCTCTGACAAAGCCTTCAATTGAAGAGCCACCTATCTTGGAGTTGAAGCCACTTCCACCACACCTAAGGTATGAATTTCTTGGTCTTTCTCGTACTTTACCTGTTATACTTTCATCTTTCCTAAGCAAATTGCAGGTAGACTCTACTCTCAAAGTGCTAAAAAGGAGGAAGAAGGCCATAGGATGGACATTTGCTGATATTCGGAGAATAAGCCCCGCATTTTGTATGCATAAGATCATTCTCGAGGATAGAGCAAAGCCTTTCGTAGAACACCAACGGAGGCTAAATGAGGCAATGCAAGAAGTTGTGAAGAAAGAAATAATCAAGTGGCTTGATGCAGGGGTCGTCTACCCAATTTCTGATAGTGCTTGGACTTCTCCGGTCCAATGTGTTCCAAAAAGGGGTGGCATGATCGTGGTTCAAAATGACAAGAATGAACTTATTCCAACAAGGACAGTCACAGGTTGGTGGGTATGCATGGATTACCACAAATTGAACAAGGTGACTCGCAAGGATCCCTTCCTATTGCCTTTCTTGGACCAAATGCTTGACATACTTATGGGTAGAGCTTTCTATTGCTTCTTGGACGGGTATTTATGATATAACCAAATCTTGATTGCTCTGAGGACCAAGAAAATACAACATTCACTTGTCCTTATGGGACATTTGCTTTTCCCAGGATGCCTTTTGGATTGTGCAATGTACCCGCTACATTTCAGCGGTGCATGATGGCAATTTTCACTGACATGGTTGAAGACATTCTAGAGGTATTCATGGATGATTTCAGCGTGGTTGGGGACTCCTTTGATGAATGCTTGAATAATCTTGATAAAGTCCTCGCTCGTTGTACCTAGTGCTCAACAGGGAAAAATGCCATTTTATGGTTGAAGAGGGGATAGTTTTGGGCCACAAAATCTCAAGGTATGGAATTGAAGTTGACAAGTCCAAGATTGAGGTCATTTACAAATTGCCTTCTCCAACTTCGGTGAAGGGAGTTCGTAGCTTTCTTGGGCATGTGGGGTTCTACCGGCGTTTCATTAAGGATTTCTCGAAGGTTGTGAATCCTCTTTGCAAATTGTTAGAGAAAGATTCCAAATTCCACTTTGATGAAAATTGCATGAGTGCATTTGAGTTATTGAAGCAAAAGCTAATCACCACACCAATTATCACACTGCCGGATTGGAGCTATCCTTTTGAGCTAATGTGTGATTCGAGTGATGTGGCGGTGGGGGCGGTTTTGGGCCAAAGGGTGAACAAGATCTTTCACCCCATTTACTATGCAAGTAAGACAATGAATTCCGCCCAAAGGAACTACACTGTCACCGAAAAAGAGTTGTTGGCTATAGTCTTTACAATGGAAAAATTACGTCCTTATCTTATAGGTGCCAAGGTCATAGTTCACACTGACCATGCGGCGCTCCGGTATCTAATGATGAAAAAGGATTCCAAGGCTAGACTTATGCGGTGGGTGTTATTGCTTCAAGAGTTTGATTTGGACATCATTGATAGAAAGGGGAGTGAGACCCAAGTTTTCGACCATATTTCCCATTTATAGGAGCAAGGGAGACCTAGTGATGGGCTTGAGATTGATGATAGCTTCTCGGATGAACAACTTCTCTCCATTACTATGCAAGAAATGCCATGGTTCGTGGACATCGCCAACTACATTGTCACCGGTGTTGTCCCGTTTGAGATCTCTTCTAACCAAAGGAAGAAGCTTAGACGGGATAACATGGATTATTATTGGGATAAACCATATTTATTCAAGATATGCAATGATGGTGTCATCTGGCGTTGTGTTCCCTAAGAAGAGAAAGGGTCAATTCTTGAGTCATGCCACTCCTCACCTTATGGTGGTCATCATGGAGGGGCAAGGACCGCTTCAAAAGTGTTAAGTTGTGGTTTCTTTTGGCCTACTTTGTACAAGGATGCTAGTGAGTTGGTCAAGCGGTGTGATGAATGCCAAAGAATGGGTGGCATATCCAAGAAAGATGAAATGCCTCTCACTACAATTCTTAAGGTGGATATCTTTGATGTTTGGGAAATCGATTTTATGCGGCCCTTTGTTAGCTCATGTGGAAACACCTGCATACTCGTGGCGGTGGACTATGTTTCGAAATGGGTTGAAACTATGGCTTTGCCCAATAATGAGGCCCGAAGTGTGGTTGGTTTTCTATAAAAGAATATTTTCACAAGATTTGATACACCTCGCGCCATCATCAGTGACGGGGGTTCTCACTTTTGCAATAGGGCCTTAGATTCATTGCTTTTAAACTATGGAGTCAATCATAAAGTGTCTACTCCATAGCATCCTCAAGCAAGTGGCCAAGTTGAAGTGTCTAATCGTGAAATCAAGAATATTTTGGCCAAGACAGTGAGTGTTAATCGGACTGATTGGTCTCGAAAGCTTGATGATGCTCTTTGGGCTTACTGGATTGCCTTCAAGACCCCAATCGGTATGTCTCCTTACTGGTTGGTGTATGGTAAGGCTTGTCATCTTCCGGCGGAATTGGAGCATAAGGAACTATGGGCTTTGAAGAAATTGAATTTGGATTGGGATACAGCTGCAAATCTCAGAGTTGATCACCTCAATAAGCTAGATGAGTTCAGATTTCATGCATATACTAGCTCCTCTTTGTACAAAGAGCAAATGAAGTACCTCCATGACAAATATGCCAAATACCGAGATTTCAAGGTGGGAGACTTGGTGCTTCTTTTCAATTCTAGACTTCGTCTCTTCCCGGGTAAACTCAAATCCAAGTGGAGTGGCCCGTTTGAAGTTGTGTTGGTTACACCCTTTGATTCTCTTGATATCAAGAACAAGAATGGAGAGGTTTTCCGTGTGAATGGGCACCGGGTCAAGAATTATCTTTGAAAATTTGAAGATAGCCACGTGGTGGCTTTGATGAAATTTATTTGAACATGGTAACTTGCGTCGTGTCGCGACGTTAAATCAGACGCTTCTTGGGAGGCAACCCAAGCGTTTTTCTTTTCTTTAATTTTTGGTTGTTTTTGGTAGGATAGATTTTTGTGAACTAACCAGTTGTGAAGTTGATGCAGGACTTGGTGAATGCAGTACAGGTGAAAAGTTGGAATCTGGGCAGAGTAGCAAACTTCCGCTGCAGCGGTTACAAATCTGTTGTCAGCGGTGACAAAGCGCTGCAGCGGAAATCAACCGGCGACAGCATTCCAATTGTCACCAAATATAGACTCTTTGCCACTCCACCGCAGCGTTCACTATTTCCCTATCGCAAAGTGCCTTTCGCTGGGGCGATGGATTTCCGATACAGCGGTGAGGGAGAAAGCCCAGCAGATTTGAAAAGCCAAAAGCGCGGTCAGCGGTATTTTTCCTCTGTTGCGCTATGTAGGTCGATTTTGGGTCCCAGTGACATATTATATATACTGAGGGACCCTCTCCTTTTTACTCTTTTCACCCATTTGCTTCAAAACCCTAGAACATTACTATGCTTTCACCCTTTCACTGTTTCATCTGCTAGTCTTAACTTCTTCATCATCTACTTCATCTACGGTATGTTCCATGTTTTAATCTTTATTAGTGGATTAATTGTTCTTAGTTTTAGGTTATTTTGTGTTATTTTCCTTTTATTTGTTTTTGGTATAGAGTTAATACAACCCTAGTGTACAAATTGAATTGGCAGTGTGTTCTATAATGGGGGTAATACTTTTTGGGTTCTTATCTGGGAAAAAGGGTGATTCATGCGTGCATTTTCATGAAAGTTTTTCAAAATTTGATGAACCCTAACCTGAGTGCACTGTGTGCCCGACCTCCGCGGCAGCGGTTTAAAATTCTGCTGACAGCAGAGGTCCAAACAATGGTGTTTGCAAAAATTGCTGATTTCGCTGTAGCGAACTACAAATCTGTTGATAGCGGTATTGTGCATCGCTGCAGCGGTAGATAAAAGCGTGGCCAGTGGTTCCTAGTTTCAGAGAGTCACTCTCAGAACAAGTCAAATTTCGCTGCAGCGACCAAATTTCCATGGTCAGCGGTTGGCAAACGCTGCAGCGGACCAAAATTCTGCAGTCTGCGGTTGTGAGATTCAAAAAGGGGTAGTCTGATTCCCTTGACTTCCGTTGTAGCAGTTCTTTTACGCTGACAACGGTTAAGTACTGAATTCACTATGTTACCTTCTGCTTCTGCAATTCTACCTGGTGCTTAGATGCAATGTATTGACAATGTGTGTTACATGTTTGCAGAGTATGGTGCGATCTAGAGGTGGACCAGAAAAACAACCCGGGAGGGGCGACCCTTCAAGGGGTAGAGGCAAAGCAAAACAACAAAACCCATTGGGCCCAACTCAAGCAATAGGGAAGAAGCAAAGTAAAAAAAGACCTAGTCCCTCAGAATCAGAGTCCAGCGAATACTCTCCCTCACGGGAAACTTCGGAGGGTTAGAGCGGGGCAGCTTTAGCAGGTGCACTATCAAAGCCTCGGAGACTCATCAACGAGCCCACTAGCTCGGAGTCTTCCTATGATGCCTTTAGCCACTCATCCACTCCTCCGGAAGACACAGGTGCATCCCAGTCGACAGCTCACTCAGCAATCCCTCCTTCCATCAACCTCGAGAGTTCAGACGAGGGACCTGATGATGGGAGAGGAGGAGATACTTTAGCATAATCTGCTGGTTTGCAAAGGACCAGAAACCCCGCAGCATGGGCAGACCGGTTTGTCTCTGAACCGGTCTACCATCAGTTAAGAGAAATGTGGCCTCAGAGATCCCTCATCCCAGAAAGTCACTTCACCATCAATGACCTCCTACCCCTAAATCCCAATGTCAAGAAGCAATTCATAGAACGAGAGAGGTGGGATCTCTTCAATGCCCGGGTGATAGATGCTAGTGAGTTTCTGGTGAAAGAGTTCTACACTAATGGTAATGCTTTCAATGATTATGCGGTCTTTGGAAGGGTTGATGAGACCCGGTATTTGGAAAAGGTCAATGAGAAGGATTTGGCTCGCCCATGGTTAGCTCCTTCCATTTCTGCCCTAGGGACTACTCCTGACTAGTTGGAGGGAGGAAAACTCATCAATAGAAATACTCTAAGCTTTGAGGCCCGAGGTTGGGCCATATTTGTATGTAGCAGATTAGACCCTGTTCTACATGACAGTGATTTGCCACTCTCCAGGGCAGTGATAGTAGGGGCCATTATGGACAGCATCCCGATCAACATCGGGAACATCATCTGCAACGTAATAGAGAGAGTTGTGAAGATGAATGAGCCCTCCTATCCTTTCCCTCATGTCCTGACTATGTACTTTCGAGACAATGAGATTGAGGGGAGGGATTTTGACACATATATGGAGCCTCGGAAAGCTTTTTCTTGGTATCATTTGAAGGGGCCAGACAAACCCAAAGCAAAAGGGAAAGCCTCCACCTCTGCAGCCACTGGTACTTCCACAGCTACAGAGCCTTATGCTGCTGCTGAAGGCTCTGTTCCTTCTGAGGGGCCCACCACTACTGCTGTCCCTAATCTTCCATCAGACCCTGTTGCACCTGCACCTGTCTCAGCGCCCTCACCATCCACCTATCCTCAGACATCCCTGAGGGTGTCCCAGACTCTGGTTGGTATCACCAACTGGCTGCAAGTAACCTCTTCTAAACTATCTAATATTTCCTCTGCAGTGGTAGCCCAGTCAGCTCCAGTGACTATTGCATTACCTCCTACTCTGGAGAAAACATTGGAGAGCGTGGTGGACAACCAGAAGATGATTCTAGAGACAGTGGAGAAACAACAAAAGGAGATTGATTATTTGGGAAAGTATGTGAAGAAAATGAAAAAGTCCCAGGATGCTTCAAACAAGGTGCAGAAGAAGATGCTTGACACTTAGAAAGCTTTGGTGATAGAGTTGTCCAAGATTGTTTCTCCGGGGGAAATCCCCCTTGATCTTCTGCTAGGAGAGTCCGGGCCCACTGACCCGGCTGTGGATGAGGCAAACCTTCCACCGGCTCAAGTGCGTAGGGGTGTCATTCCCCAAACGGAGGACATGGAGATTCAGTTAGAAGAGCCCGAGGGCCAGATCTCCACACAGGCACAGGACCCTCCTCTCACCACTGGCGGACCACCTTCTTCACCGGCCCCTATTGATCTTTCTCTAATGTAGTCTGATGCACCTTAGGGAGCCCCTTATTACTCTCTCTCACCCCTATCCCCTGTTCTATATTTTGGTTTGATAGCATTGAGGACAATGCTACTTTTTACTGGAGAGGGTGGCCTCTACTTGTTGGTTGGTTGATAAAGACAATTTGATTCATTTTTGGGTTGTAATAACTGCTAATACTCTTTTTCTTTTTCTTATTTACATTTTCGTACTTTTTCATTTTGGTATGTATATATTCAGATTCCGTACCCTATCATATGTATATATTCACCCCCTATTGTAACTATTTATTTTGTTTTTCGTATTTTCTACTTTAACACTCTTTTAGTTTTTTTTTTCCCCTTCGTAGTCTAACTTCTTATTTTATTTAGTAGCTTCTTTTTAATTTGTAACTTCTTCTTTTCCTTTTTGCGATGTCAATAAGCCCCTAGTTTTCTTAAGGCCACGGTTCTTTCCAGGGGTGGAAATTGTGCGAATCGGGTGTCTCTTCCCTATGACAGTCGGTGTGACGACCTTCTTAAGGGATTGAGTCAGTTTTTCGTTTTTCTTTTTCTTTTTCTTTTTGTTTTTATTTTCTTTTGTTTTAGTAGTAATGACAAAATGTGATTAAAATAGAGCTTCACTTGGCAGCAACAGATCTACCTTCGACCTTATGGTTAAAGACAGATTACAAATGAGGCTAGTTCTAATTGTGACCTTTAGAGTCTTGAGTTGACTGAAACTGTCGTCAAATGGTGTTCATGGCTATATTGAGCTTCAAAAATTGAACCAAGATTGTTGTGGGCCCTCGACTCGATACTCTTTACCGATCCTAAGGCTTGTGAGGTGAGGTTTGAAATTACATATCCAGAGTACCAAGCCTATAAGTCTAGAACTTGCCCCGGGTGTTTGTCTAGGCGAAATCTTAAGTGAGCTCGACTTGTGAGATGATCATAGGCCTTCCTTGATTCCCAATGGAAATTGAAAGACCTCTTTAGCCTACCGGTACAAGACCCCTAGTAAACCCCTTTGAGCCTGAGCCTACTTGTTCAAAAACAATGTTTTTAGCCTTCATCCGTTCTTTGAATACCCTCTCTTGGCACCCATTATTTCCTTGAGCACTCTTGATGAAGAATAGGCAAAAATCATAATTTTGGGGGAGAGACGAGGAAATGTATAGTGATGAAAGGCTTGGTTATAAAAAAATGAGCCAAAGAAAAGGTTGAAAAGCATAGTGAACCAAAAAAGGGAAAAGAAAAAGGGTGAAAGAAAAAGCAAAAGTTTGAAAAAGAGGTTGAAATGATGAAGAAGTAAGAAAAAAGGAAGAAAATAAGCCCAAAGTAAAAGAAAGAGTGACTATGAGTCTCTCTAAATTCCCCAAGGAAAAATTTATGACTCGAAGAGTCAAGAGTGTCATGTGCCAAAGTTTGAACAATTGGAGTACTTAAGGGAAGATGTTCTACCAAAGTTCATTGTGACCAATTTCAATCCAAAAAGCCTCCACTACAACCCGACAAAGACCTATAGGATCTCAAGTTGAGTGAGCTTACATTAGTGGTGATTTATACGAGGGGAAAGCCTATGGTACGAAAGGCCAGACTTGAGGCATTCTTTTTAGAGTGAAGAGAGCACCCCACGATAAACCCAATTTTGAGAGACATTCTTTATGGTGAGGTGAGCCTAAGGAGAAATAGAAGAGGAAGAGTCTGGGATCCACAGTGAATGGGGTAAAAGAGAGAAGCTCTATGAAGAACTTAGTCAACTCTTGAAGCTTTGGTGTCATAATAGATCTAGTGGGCTAGAAATTCATTGCATAGGTTTGTCAATAACTCATTTATGTTGAGGATAGTCGTTAGTCCCAATTGAAACTTGATGAATCACTTTTCAATGGCTGAAATACTTTATCTTTTCTTGTTACGGATGTGGGAGTTATTTTGTTTTCTTGAGGACAAGAAAAGCCTTAAGTTTGGGGGAGTTAATAACTAGTTATTTGTACTACTATTTACTACCTTTTTCTTAGGTTTTTGAGGCGACAATTGGCCTAATTAACCCCAAATTTTGATGCACGTGGTTTGAATTGCAGGAACTGAGTGGAATTGTAGATACTGATCCAAAAGAACTCACAAAGAAGCAAAACTTGCAAAAATTCCAAAACCCAGTAAACCGCCGCAACGCTCATATTTCTGCTGCAGCGTTTGTCCCTTCGTTGCAGCGGATTTTTCTCCGTTGCCACGTTGCAAACGTCAGAGAGTTATTTTTTCAAGGCCATCAAAAGCGATGTCAGCGCCAATATTCTGCTGCAACAGTCCAGCCAACGCTGCAACACTCAATTAATCCGCTGGACGCGGTTGGCAAGCTTCAGAGAGTAGGAGAAGCTGGGAATTTTAGGGTTCCGTGGTCAACGGTAGTATTCTGCTGCCGCGCTCCAGCCACCGCTACAGTGTTTCAGTATTCCGTTGGGCGCGAAGTTGAAGATTCAGAGAACTGGAAATTGCACAACCGTTGTGGCGATCATTAATCCGCTGCAGCGAAAGTCACTTCGCCCCAGCGCTCAGAAATGTGTTGGGAGCGGATTCTCTGTAGGGGCATTTTTGTTCAGTATTTTCAGCCATGTATAAATAGATCTTTTCTTCATTTTTTTGGGCATCAGCCGTTGTAGGGGCACGTGAACAGTACTTGTATCTATTTTTGGGTTATCTTAGCATAGTTTTAACATTAGTTCTTCAATTAGTATCTTGTAAATCATTATTATGAGCTTAAATTCATCTTCTACTTGTGTTTCCTCTTTGTTCATGAGTAGCTAGACCCATTATCTAGGGTTGTGACCCAACCTTAGTGTAGGTACTTAATGGGTTTCCAATTTTAGAATGATTATGTGTATGGGTATTTGATATTTAGCTTGATTTGTGCATAAATCTCAGATATAGTGGTTGCAAATACTATGTCAAGCCTTTATGACTAGGGTCACTCTTGAGAAAGATGACCCAAGTCTAGGTAATTAAGCTAACAAAATATTGGGGTGAGATCAAGAGGTTGATAGCCGCCAGGCCGTATGCCCATGGGTGCAGGATTCTTCGAAAAAGCGCGGGCTTAGTAAAAGGGTGGATGCTAGAGATAGCTACACCCGATTTGAGCCAATTCGTGCAGTTCATGGAAACACCAATTGTGCTTGAGAAATCCAATTTGGGCAAAGTTACCAATATTACCGAGAGGTAGTGGGTGAGTGCATTAGCATGGGGTTATGTCATAAATCCCCATTTCACAATCTCATTCTAGATTTTAGACCCGTTAATTGCTCACCTAGGTATGAGTCACAGCCCTAGTCCTTTTTATCAACTGATAAAACCTTCAAACAGATTTTAGTTAGCTAGTTCGTAATTTCAATTAGGCTAAAACCATAGTATAATTTCGAACCCCTTTTTATGAGAACTGCAATTGAGAACACAACGCGCTACTAGATCACTTAGACACTCAACTCCAACATATATATCTCCCTGTGGAAATCGATCCCGACCCTTCGGGTAAAAGCTGCATTGACCCCTGTACTTGCTACTCTTTAGTGGTATAGGCGGGAACCGATAAGCAATTCAAACAACGAGCCACATAAGCAACAATGTCCTTCTTCATCCTTCGCCACCAATAATGCTAATGTAGGTCCTAGTACATCTTGGCAGCGCCCGGATGAATACTTAGAACTGTGAGCCTCATCAAGGATCAACTCACGAAGCCCATCAACATTAGGCACACATATACGACCCCGCATCCTCAAAACATTGTCATCTCCAACTGTAACCTTCTTGGCACCACCGTGCCGAACTGTGTCCCTAACGACCATCAAATGTGAGTCATCGTCTTGCCTATCTTTGATATGCTCGAATAAGGAAGACCGAGCGACTGTACAAGCTAAAACAAGGTTGGGCGAAATATCAGACCTCATGAACTGATTAGCCAAAGTCTGAATATCTGAAGCTGACAGTCTCTCACCGACTGGAATGAATGCAAGGCTGCCCATACTTACTACCTTCCTACTCAATGCATCGACCACCACGTTGGCCTTCCCCGAATGATACAATATAGTGACGTCATAATATCTTCATAACTCTAACCATCTCCTCTTCCTCAAGTTAAGATCCTTTTGCTTGAACAAGTACTAGAGACTGCGATGATCCATGTAAATCTCACACGGCACACCATAAAGATAGTGCCTCCATATTTTCAATGCGTGAACAATGGCTTCCAATACTAAGTCATGGACATGGTAATTCTTCTCATGGACTTTCAACTACCGAGATGCATATGCAATCTCCGTACCCTCCTGCATAAATACCGCTCCAAGCCCAACACGGGAAGCATCACAATATACCGTGAAAGATCCTGAACCTAATAGTAACACCAACACCGGTGCTGAAGTCAAGGATGTCTTGAGCTTCTGAAAGCTCACCTCGCACTCGTTTGACCATTTGAATGGGGCACCTTTCTGAGTCCATTTAGTCATTGGGGCTTCTATAGATGAAAACCCCTCCACAAACCGACGATAGTAACCCGCCAAACCCAAGAAGCTCCTGATTTCCGTGGCTGAAGTGGGTCTGGGCCAGTTCTTGACTGCCTTAGCCTTCTTAGGATCTACCTGAATAACCTCTGCTGATACGATGTGACCCAAGAAAGCTAGTGAATCCAACCAGAACTCACACTTTGAAAATTTTGCATACAATTGATTATCCCTCAAAGTCTGGAGCGCTATCCGGAGGTGTTTCTCATGCTCCTTTAATTCTTTCAATCTGGTGGGGCCACCTGGTATGTAGGAATAGAAATAGGTTGAGTACCTGGAGCCACATCAATGCAAAAATCAATATCCCTATCGGGTGGCATCCCCGACACGTCTGCAGGAAACACCTCAAGAAACTCGCAAAACAATAGGCACTGAATCTATCGAAGAAACTTCAGCATCAGAATCACGAATATAAGCCAAATAAGCCAAACATCCCTTATCAAACATGTGACGATCCTTGGGATAAGAATTCACTCTGATGGGAGAATGACCAAGAGTCCATTTCCCCTCTAATCAAGGAAACCCCGGCAAGGCTAATGTAACTGTCTTGGCGTGACAGTCCAAGATGGCATAATAAGGTGACAACCAATCCATGCCCAATATGACATCAAAGTCGACCATGTCAAGAAGCAAAAGGTCTACACTAGTTTCAAGACCCTCAATAACGACCACACACGAACAATACACATGATCTACCATAATAGCATCCCCCAACGGCATAGACACATAAACAGGGACACTCAAGGTATCACGGGGCACAAACAAATACGAGGCAAAATATGATGACACATAAGAATAAGTAGACCCCAAATCAAACAAAACTGAAGCATCTCTATTGCAAACTGAAATGGTACCTATGATAACGGCATCGGAGGATTCTGCCTCAAGTCTGGCTAGAAATGCATATAATCGGAGCTGGGCCCCGCCACCCTGAACCACATCTTTTGGAGGACCTCTAATAGGCACACCTCCACCTCTAGCGGGTTGGTCTCCCCCCCCCCCTAGCGGCCCGATCTCCACCTCTAACAATATGGCCCCTAACTCTAGCTACCTGACCCCTACCCCTGGTTGGTTGGGCAAGTGGTATTGCAGCTGGTGCTGGAACTATGGCACGATAAACCTGGTACTGATGTTGATTACCCAAAAATCTCGGACAAGCTCTCTGAACATGCCTATATTTACCACACTCAAAGCATCCTGCCTGATGTAGAGGCTGACCCTGACGAGCCGGCTGACCACGATAATAACTCTACAGAGGAGGTGCTCTGATAGGAGCCGATGGTGTAGACTGGCTGAGTAGAAGGAGGCATATAAGAACCACATCCACTTGAAGTACCATGAGATGCCTGAAGTGCTGAATAAAATGGCCTCTGCTTAAAGAAACCCCGCCTCCATATAAGACACCACTGAATCCACCGGAATGGTGAGGTCTCTTTTCTGACCTATGACCTCCCATACCGAGAACCGTCTCAACTCTCATGGCTACATTGGCCGCATCCTGAAAGGAAATCTCGCTCCTTGTCTCCTTAGCCATCTACAACCTGATGGGTTGAGCAAGGCCCTCAATAAATTGCCTGACCCACTCTCTCTCTCTGTGGGTAACAAAAGAATAGCATGTCGATCCAAATTCACAAAGAGATTCTCATACTAGGTAACAGTCATGTTGCCCTGCTGAAGACGCTCAAACTGACGATGATTCTCCTCCCTGGTAGTAACAAGCAAAACTTTCTCCAAAAAGAGGTGAGAAACTTGATCCTAAGTTTAGGTGACCCAGCTGGTCTAGTCAACAAATAATACCTCCACCGTTTCTTGGCGGAACCAGTCATCTGAAAAGCGGCGAAGTCCACCCTATTGGTCTCCAAAATACCCATGTTCCGAAGAATCTCATGACAGCTATCAAGATATTCCTAAGGGTGCTTAGAAGTGGAACCACTAAAGTGAACAGGGAAAAGCTTAATGAACCTATCCAGTCTCCACAAATCATCTAAGGACATAGCTGCTCCATCAACAAACGGTGTTGTTGCGCCAGTCTAGGCTACACTCTCCATAATGCCCACTAATCACACCAAAGCATCCTGAAGCACCAAGGTAGGAATAAACCTCTCTGGGACTTGAGTTGGTCCTGCTGGAATGGTCTGAGTTGGATCCCCCTCATCAATCTCTATCTAGAGCTCCGCAGCTGGGGCTGTTGTCTAAGCAATGGGCTGAGTCCTTCCCCTACCTCGGCCTATGACATGGCCTCGGCCTCTGCCCCTAGTAGAAGCTACTGCTGCTGTAGGACCTGACTATTCGTCAGCGGAAGAGGAAGCACGTGTTCTCGCCATCTGCGAGAGAATAGAAGAGTTCAATCAGTATTAGAGATAACAAGAATCGCACGATAGAGTAGAAATAAAATTTGAGTTTGCTCCTAACTTTATAGCTTCTTGAGAGATAAGTAAAGACGTCTACGTACCCATCCCTCAGACTCTATTAAGCTTGTTCGTGAAATGTGAGATCTAGGCAACCTAGTTCTCTGATACCAACTTTGTCACGACCCAAATTCCCAATCCTCGGGATCGTGATGGCGCCTAACACCACACTTCCTAAGCAAGACAATGTTAGAGGGATTCAATATATAAAATAATTAAAATATAATATTAGGTCTAAATTTATCAAATAAACGAATGTCGAATAGTGTGAGACATAATAAAACGAAACTCGAAGCTAATTATAATAGCTAGCTACCCAGGGTCTGGAGTCAGAATTCACGAACTACTAAAGAATACTACAAGTATTTGGCTGAAAGAAAATAAATATGTTTGTTTTGGAACTAAGTAAATAGTAAATGAATTGATGGGAGAAGACTCCAGAAATCTGCGGACGCCAGTAGATCTACCTCGTGTCTCCATGCGAATGCTCAGCTACTACTCGAAACTCAACTATGGTCGGAACCTGGATATGCACAAGAAGTGCAAAAGAAGTATCAGTACAACCGACCCCATGTACTAGTAAGTGCCGAGCCTAACCTCGACGAAGTTGTGACGAGGCTACGGCGGGGCATTTATAATAAAACCTGTAAGCAGTGTATAATAACGCAAGAAGAGAATACAAAACTAATTAAAAAAATAACTTGCAGCAATAAATAAGATAACTCATCTAGCTTTTCCAGATTTCAGCTATAATCAATCCTTACAAAAATTCCCAAGTTTCAATTTGAAATAACTGTAAGAGCGGAATATGGAATAACAACAATAAAACAATGAGTATTCCAGTCTTTATTATATAACCAGTAAAACATGAATATTCTCCCTTATTGCTCCTTGTTGCGGCGTGCAACCCAATCCCACATGTCCACCCTTATTTCTCCTCCCTATATATATATATATATATATATATATATATATATATATATATATATATATATATATATCACCCTTATTTCTCCTGTTGTGATGTGCAACCCGATCCGACATGTCCATCTTTATTACTCCTTGTTGCGGCGTGCAACCCGCACCCACCAGACAATCACATTTCATCATTTATAATAAAGGTTTTACAAATTAAATCAAATTCTTTCACAATATTTATGTCTCCACCATGTAAACAGAACGTTGTACAATTAAGAGCTTCACCAAATATTACTACACAGCGAAACCAACCGATATATTTTATAAAGCACCAACAACCAGCTCAATAATTTATGTGACACAATGAAGCCAAGGAACAATTAATACTTTCAATTAAGAGAGACAATATCTAACAAACAAGTAAACATGGTAGCATCTATAATCATGAAATAGTTAAGACAAAATATAATAAATTTGAAAGGGGAAAGGGATCATGCTAAACAGATAATTTGGTGGTGCATAGATACTCGTCACCCCACCTATACACCACACACATGCGATTTCACATAGCATTTACATCGAGGATTCCTATTCCCTCAAGTCAAGGTTAGACCAAACACTTACCTCAATTCGCAGGCCACTCACTGCTAGAGCACAACTTTTCCTTTAGAATTAGCCTTCAACTCACTCGAGTCTAATCATAATTGGTTTAATGTTATTAATTAGTGCTAAAGGAACTAACTTTAATGAAAAACTATGGTTTTTCCTAAGTTTTCTTATCAAAAGACAAAAATTGACCCCGGGCCCTCTTGGTCTAAACTCGAGGTTCGAACCAAAACCCGTTTACCCATTCTCCCCCGAGCCTCGATATACAATTAGTTTCGGAATCCGTCCTCAATTTGAGGTCTAAATTCCCAAATTTAGAAATTCCTAAGTTCTACCCAAAAATCCCATTTTTTACCAAAAAAACTCTAGATTCTAGGTGGAAATCTTGAAAAGTTGTTACGGATTGAAAGAAATTAGTTAGGGATCACTTACCTATGATTTGGAGAAGTTTGAGTCTTTGAAAAATCCCCTATGGTGGTTTAGAGTTTGAGAGAACTGGAAAATGGGTGAAATTCCCGTCTAAAATCCAACTTAATAGGTTGCGGTTATCGCAAATACGATCAGGGGTTTGCAATTGCGAACCCTTCAAAATTACTGTTGCCTTCGCATTTGCGACTTCTGGGCCCTTTGCAAATTCGAAGGGTGGTCCGCATTTGCGAAAATGGGCTTTCCAGGCCTGTTTCGCATTTGTGACAAAATGTGTCGCATTTCCCAGGTCTGTCACCTTCGCAAATGCGAAGCCTGATCTCGCATTTGCGAGATTAGAGACCTGTGCAAGACACCAGATACACCAGCTATGATTTCTTAGTACTAAACGCTCTGTGGCCTCTCCGAAACTCACCCGAGCCCTCGGGGCTCCAAACCAAACATTCACGCAAGTCTAAAAATATCATACGAACTTGCTCGTGCGATCAAATCATCAAAATAACATCAAAAACTACGAATTTAACCTCAAACTCATGATTTTCCTCAAGAACACTTCAATTTCACTATTTCTCAACCGGACGTCTGAATCACGTCAAATCTACTCCGATTCTCACCAAATTTCATAGATAGTACTTAAATATCATAAAAAACCTGTACCGGGATCCGGAACCAAAATATGGGCCCGATACCAATAGTTTCATAGATTAATTCATTTATTTATATCATTAAAATCCAACAACACATTTTTTCTTCAAAAATTGATTTCTAAGGCTAGGGACCTCGGAATTTAATTTTGGGCATACGGCCAAGTCCCATATTTTACTGCGAACCTCCCGGGACTGTTGGAACACGGATCCAGGTCTGTTTTTTCAAAATGTTGACCAAAGTCAACTAAACCCAAATTTTAAATTCCAAAATTATTATTTCTCATATTTTCACATAAAAGCTTAACGGTTTCACGCTCGGACTGCACACGCAAATTGAGGTAAATAAAATTTATCTTTTTAAGGATAATGAGCCTGGAATGGAGTCTTAATTCATAAGATGACCCTTTGGGTCATCACATTGCTCTTCTATTTTCTCATAGATTGTGAGGACACGTTCATCTAGAGCAGATGAGCGGGTGCCAATACCACAAACTAGAGCTGGTAGAGGTCTTAAAAGGAGGCAAAGAAGGGATGGATCACACACCACACTTAGAATTCCTGCTAGATCTGCCACTCTGGAGCCAATAGTAGCTCCTGTTGAGGAGCATATTCCTGCTCATGTTGAGCCGATGGAACCAGCCCAAGCACCTAAGAGACCTATTGCTACACCCAAACTTTAAGAGATTTTAGCTCATATCCTGAGCATGTATGAGAGGGGTATGATTCACGTTGCACCAGCTACCTCATAGGCTGGGGAAGGATCCCAAACTCCTGTCGCACACCCACCAGAGTAGCTGGCTCGTGGTTATCAAACAATGGGGGGTTTTCTGGTGAACCTACTCATTGTAGTTCATCCCAAAATTAGGCCAGCCGTGATAACTGAGGAGTCGAAGATTATTGAGATATTTCAGAGACTTCATCCTTCCCAATTTAGTGGAGAGCCTACTTAGGATGCACAGGGTTTCCTTGATCAGTGTCATCAGATTCCGCACACTTTAGGTCTAGTAGAGTCGAATGGGGTTAACTTTACTACCTTCCATCTTTCAGGGCCAACATACAGATGGTGGCAGACATATAGTTGAGTAGATCAGTTGGCGGTGCACCACTCACATGGTCTCAGTTCTCAGATCTTTTCTTGGAAAAGTTTATTCCACATACTCGCAGGGATGAGCTGCGTAGTGAGTTTGAATATCTACGCTAGGCGGGTATAAACGTGACTCAGTATGTGATGAGGCCCGTGGTGTTGGCATGATATGATGTATTCTTGGTCCCTACTGAGAGGGAGAGGGTTAGGAGGTTCATTGAGAGCCTCAACTTTGGTATCTAGTATGGTATGACCCGAGAGATCGAGACTAATACTTCTTTTTATTAAGATATGGAGATTATTAAGCGATTATAGTGTATGAACAGGAAAGAGGGAGAGAGGGGGGGGACACTAAGAGGCCCCACGAATTAGGCAGTTTCAATAGTGCCTCATCTGGAGGCTATGGGAGGTTGTTCTTTCAGGCATGTTCAGTCAGCTCATCAGGTTCCTCAAGGGTCTTCAGTTAGCTATGGTTCATACAGTTCTCGCCCAGGCCAGTCATCCTTCAGTGCACTGACAACACAGAGTCATATCGTGCTCCATCTGTTCAGGGTTCTTTGGGTGGATATTCAGGTTCTTAGGGGAAGTCACAGATCTAGAAACCTTGCTAGAGAAGGGGTTACTTTTCGTGTGGAGATTTGAGTCATCACAAGAGGGATCGCCCTAGGCTTTTGGCAATGTACCACGTTAGGGCACCAAGTCCATGATTTTGGCTCCAACAGCTACACCACCCACAAAAACATCTAGGGTGGAGCCGACTCTTTTTGAGGCCATCCTATAAGGGCAAGTTAGTCAGGTGGAGGACATGCCCGTTGTTATGCATTTTTGGGTAGGCCAAAGATAGTTGCTTCAGATGTTGTGATCACGGGTATTGTTTTAGTGTGCCACTGGGATGCTTCAGTATTATTTGACCTTGGTTCCACTTATTCTTATGTGTCATCATAATTTACTTCTTATCTGGATATGCCACATGTATCTCTTGATATTCTTGTTTTGTGTGTCCACACCGGTGGGGGATTCTATTATTGTGGATGGAGTCTAATGATCTTGTGTGGTTACAAGATGATGGTGGACCTATTATTATTGGCTATGGTGGATTTTGAGGTGATCTTGGGTATGGATTTATTATCTTTATATATGCTACTCATGATTATCACGCTAAGACTATGACATTGGTCATGCCCGACATATTGAGGTTGGAATAGATGGTTCTTTAGTTCACATTCCTAGGGATAGCAAATGGTGCGGACCGTTTGGGGGCAAACTCGCATAAACCCACGAAGATTTCAACACACCTAGCCCCCCACTGCATAGCATTTGTACCCGCATCCACCCGTCCTACACACCGCCTGCATCCACCCGCCCTGATCCGCCCCTCATAAGTAATTGTTTCTCATTTTGCTACTGATATTTGTGTAGAAAACCATCATTAGTTGATTTTAAGTGACAATTGTTAATAATTTTACATAAAAAATTTTATCTAAGCAACATTTTATATTCCCTTAAATGTCTAACTTTTTTCTTCTTCTTTTTTCAAAATTTCTAACTTAATTAACATTTCACTAAGAAAATGTATTTGAAAAATATTTATAAATGATTTATTTTTGTTTTATAAAGTATCAAATATTAGAACAGATGTTCTGGTCTTTAAAATTTGTCGCTCGGTCTTATTGGATAATTTGTAGAATATATAATAGGCTAAATCTAGAAAACTTGTGTAAGCCCGTGTAAACCCGCATAGACCCGCAATCCACCCCCTCACCGCATCAATATTTTAAAACCGAATCTCAACCCTCCCCGCACCCACCCTGCACCACATAGCTTTAAACTCGTACCTTCTCACATAGCCTTAAACCCGCTCGGCCCTGCACCGCCCCATTTGCCATCCCTACACATTCCAAGTAGAGTAATTTCATTTTTGAAGGCTCAAAAGATGGTTGAGAAGGGATGTTTGGCATACCTAGTCTTTGTTAGATATGTTAGTGTCGATAATCCTAGGGTAGATTCAGTCCCCACAATGAGAGAGTTCCCAAATATTTCTTGTATACCTACCGGGCATGCCACCCCGATAGGGATACTGATTTTGGTATTTATATGGTGTCGAGCACTCACCCCATATATATTCCACTGTATCATATGACTCATGCTGAGTTGAAAGAGTTGAAGGAGCAGTTGCAGGAGTAGTTGGATAAGGGATTCATCGGGCCAAGTGTTTGTCACTGGGGTGCACCAATATTATTTGTAAAAATGAAGGATGATTCTATGAGAATGTGTATTAATTATAGGCAGTTAAACAAGGATACCATCAAGAACAAGTATCCCTTACCTCGCATTGATGATTTGTTTGATCATCTTTAGGGTGACAGGGTGTTCTCAAATATTGACTCGAGATCGGGGTATCGCCAAATAATGATTAGGGCTTCAAACATTCCTAAGACGGCTTTCAAGACTCGTTATGGAAATTATTAGTTCTTGGTGATGTCTTTTGGCTTGACTAATTCCCCACAAGTTTTTCATGCATTTGATGAACAATGTGTTCTAGCCTTATTTGGATTCTTTTGTTACAATGTTCATTAATGATATCTTGGTATATTCCCATAGTATGGAGGAACAAGAGCAGTATTTGAGGATTATGCTTCAAATTCTGAGGGAGAAGAATATGCTAAGTTCTCCAAGTGCGAGTTTTGGGTTGGATTCAATGGCATTCTTAGGCCACGTAGTGTCTACTAATGGGATCAAGGTAGATTCGAAGAAGGTTGAGGCAGTTCATAATTGGCCTAGACTTTCTACCACTATAGAGATTAGGAGGTTCTTGGGTTTTGCTAGTTACTATCATCGCTTCGTGGAGGGATTCTTGCATATATTAGCTTTATTAACCAATTTGACTCAGAAGGGCGCTCTGTTCAGATGGTCTGACGAGTGTGAGGAGATCTTTCAAAAACTCAAGACTACTTTGACTACAGCTCTAGTTTTGGTATTTCCCTCAGGATCGAGGTTATACATAATTTATTGTGATGCTCGCGGGTTGGAATTTAGTGTGTGCTTATGTAGTACGGTAGTGTGATTACCTATGTGTCACGCTAGTTAAAGCCCCATGAGAAGAGTTACTCGGTTCATGATATGGAGTTATTAGTTATTGTGCACACACTCAAGATTTAGAGGAATTACTTATATGGTGTGTCTTGTGCGGTATATACGGATCATCAGAGTCTTCAACATTTGTTTTAATAGAATTATTTGAATTTGAAGCAGTGGATGTGGTTGGATTTGTCGACGGATTATGATATCACTATTTTCTATCATTTGAGAAGGCTAATTTGGTAGTAGACGCTTGAGTACAAATGTAGAAAGTGGGGAGTTTGGCGTTCATTCTAGCTGTAGAGAGGCCCTTAGATATGGATGTTCAAGCTTTGGCCAACAGGTTTATGAGATTGGATAATTCTGAGCCGACCAGAGTCTTCATTTGTGTTGTTTCACAATCATCCTTATTTGAGTGCATTAAGGATCTCCAATATGATGATCATTTGCTTGTCCTTAAGGACATGGTCTATTGAGGTGGTGCTAAGGAGGTGACTATTGGTGATGATGGTGTATTGCGACTTCAAGGTTGTATTTTTTTCCTAATGTCGTTGGCTTGAGAGAATTGATTCTTGAGAAGGCTCATGGATCACAATATTCTATTCATATAGGTGATACGAAGATGTATCGTGATTTAAAGAAGCATTATTGGTGGAGAAGGATGAAGAAGGACATTGTTGGGGATGTCTCATGGTGTTTAAGCTATCAACAGGTTACGTATGGGCAGCAGAAAATGGGTGGTTTTCTTTAGAAGATTGATATACTGGAGTGGAAGTAGGAGCACGTTACTATGGAATTTGTGGTAGGTTTGTCACGAATTTTGAAGAAGATTGATGCCATATGGGTCGTTGTTGTTCAGTTGACCAAGTCGGCACATTTCATTCTGATCGTGAGTTCGTGACTTCCTACACTTTAGAGATGTTGGCTCGGATCAACATTAAAGAGATTATTGCTTTCATGGCATACCTATTTCTATCATCTCGAATAACGACATTTTGTTTACTTCTCACTTTTGGAGAGCTATTCAACATGAGTTGGACATGCATGTGAAGCTGAGTACTACATTTCACTCGCAGATGGATGTGTAGTTCGAGTGGACCATTTAGATCTTGGAGGCTATGTTGAGGGGTATGTTATTGATTTTGGTGGTCAGTGGGATCAATTGCTACCCTTAGCGGAGTTTACCTACAACAACAACCACCAGCCTAGTATCTAGATGGCTCTGTATGAGGCATTATATGGGAGGTGATGTATATCACTTAATGGTTGATTTGAGTCTGGTGAGGCAAGGTTATGGGGCATTAATTTGGTTCGTGATGCTTTGGAAAAGGTGAAGTTGATTTATTTGCGACTTTGTACGGTGCAGTCCCGGCAAAAGAGTTATTTTGCTGGGAAGGTTCGTAATGTGGCTTTTATGGAGGGTGAGATGGTTCTCATTAAAGTTTCTCCTATGAAGGGCATGATGAGATTTCAAAGAAGGGAAAGTTGAATCCTCGGTTTGAGGTTTTGGAGAGAGTGGGTGAGGTGGCTTACAGACTTGCTTTTCCACCCAGCTTGTCTGGAGTTCATCGTGTGTTTCATGTTTCCATGCTTTATAAGTATCATGAAGATCAATCCCATGTATTGGATTTCAGCTTAGTGCAGTTGGATGAGAATTTTCCTTATGAATAAGAGTCAATGGACATTTTGGATAAGCAGATGCGGAAGCTAAGATCGAAAGACGTTGCATTAGTAAAGGTTCAGTGGAAGGGTCAACCGATCAAGGAAGCAACTTCGGAGATCGAGCATGATATTTGAAGAATATATCCTCATTTTTTGTACTCTTGGTATGATTCTAAACTCATTCGAGGACGAATGTTTGTTTAAGATGGGGAGAATCTAATGACACGTCCGGTGGTTTTGTGTATTTGAGACCCATTCCCCTATTTGATGTTCCACGTATGTATATTTGATGTTTTATGATATGCAGGGATGGTTGGGTTGGTTTCGGGAAGGTTTGAGTGTCATTGGAACACTTAGTTCTATTGTTGGAAGCTAAAGTTATAAGAGTTGACCAAGGTTTGATTTTCAAGTAAATAACCTCGGATTGGTAATTTGTTGGTTCCAATACGTTCGTATGGTGATTTTGGATTTTGGTGTAGATTTGGAAGTTTTTAGAACATTTTGAGCCTAATTGCTGAAAGTTGGTAACTTGAAAGTTTGGCAAGTTCATAAGTTGACCGGGAGTCGACTTTAATGATATCAAATTCGGATTATTGTTCGAAAACTTTGAAAAGGTTCGTTTTGTTGTCACTTGTGTGCACAATTTGGTTGTGATTCGAATTGTTTAGGCTTGAATTGGATGCTTGGTTAGAAGTTTGGAAGTTTTTGAACTTAAGAAAGTTCAACTTGCGATTTCATCTTTGATTCATTGATTTAATGTTATCGTACGTGCTTCGAGTCTTTGGATAAATGCGGGTAGTGTTTATGAACTTGTTGGTATGATTGGGTGGGGTCCCGGGTGGCTCGGGTGAGTTTCGGACCACCCGAAGCATTTTTGGTGTTGTAGAGTTTAATTGGTGTCAGGCCCATCATCGCGACCGTGGGGTGCATTTTGGGGATAGGGGAAGTTGCTCTTCGTGTTCGCAGAAGGAGTCACGCATTTTCGAAGAAGGATGCTAGAGCTGGAGGAAACTTTCATGTTCACGCAAGACATGTCGTGTTCGCGAAGTGGCTGGGCAAGTGAGTCTTCGTGTTCGCATGGAGGACTTCGCTTCACGAAGGAGGTTGGGTGGAACGCTTCGCGTATGCGAGGGATAGGTCGCGTTTGCGAAGTGCGATTTGGAAGAAGCAGATTTTATGCTTTGCGAACACGAGGCGTTAGCCGTATTATCAAAGAGTACCCATAGACAGTATATTTAATTGAGAATTTCGGGATTTCTACTCATTCTCTCATATTTTTGAACCCTAAACTTGGAGAGAGGCGATTTTGCTTGGGGATTTTCATACAAGACTAAGGGTTAAGTAATTTCTACTAATATTTTGTATTATTTCAATAATCTACATGGATTATTAACTCTTAAAATATGGAATTCTGAGGTAAATTTGGGTGGTTTTTCCTACAACTTAAGAGAGTGAAAATTGGAGTTTCGTGTTATGACTTGGACCTGGATTTGAAAATCTTACACATCTTTGGATTCGTAGGTTTATGGTTAGTCGGGATCTACCCCTTGACTCGGGTTTTAACCATGTGGGCATGGATTGACTTTTGTTGACTTTTTGGGAATTGATTAAGGATTGAAGCTTTATTGTTCGGAATTGATTCTTATAGCTTTATTTGACGTTATAGGGTATTCTTTGGCTAGATTCGAGCCAGTTGGAGGTGATTTCTAAGGGAAAGGCATTCTTGGAGTATTGATTTTGCTTGTTTAAGGTAAGTATCTAGCCTAATCTTGTTGTGAGGGAATACACATTGGGATGTGACCTTATTTGACTGATTGGAATGTGTGAAATACAGTGTATATGTGAGATGATGAGCGTATATGCGGGTTTTATATATGATTTAGACCGGATTCGACCTTAGGCTTCTATTATTCTTTGTTGGGGTTGTGTACTTACTATGATTCATGTTTAATTATTTGTATGAACCACTTGAATCATGTTATAGACCATGTATAGGCCTTGACATCCTATTTGAACATGATACTCGTTATTATATGGCGTACTCGACTAATCTAAGTTGTAGTTGTACACTTCGCACATGCATACACCTTAGCATGTTGTTTTCCTTAGTCCATGAGTATATGATTGATATCTGTTGTTTGTATACATATATTCTTGCATGTTTCTGTGATATGGACTAGTTTAATAACACATAGTTGTTCGCGTGGTTGTTGTGATTATGGCATGTGAGTTGTTAATGTGGTTGATACGATTTTGGCATGTGAGTTATTCGTGCAGTTGTTATGATCATTGAACGTGAGTTGTTCGTGTAGTGAAAGTGAATTTGGCACGTGATTTTTCCGTGCAACGTGTGGATAAGCATCCACCCCTACGGTCGCCCTCTCATGTTTTTCTCTTGATGCCATACACACTGATTATGGAAACTGATATTTGTTTGGGTTTTGTGTATCTTCTCTATATTCCAACTCTTTGGATGTGTACATGATTTTATGCATATCATCTCTATATGTTGAACCGTTAGTTTCTTAAAATGCTTGTTCATATCTCCTCTATGTATACCATTGGCCTTACATGTACCCTATGCTTAGATTTAGGTACTATTGTTGTGTATGTGTGTGTGTGTGTGTGTGTATGAGTTGTACAGGTTTGATTAGTGAGTATCATTGGCTCTTCTCGCCACTACCTCATAGGGTTATTCATGATACTTACTGAGTACATTGGGTCAGTTGTACTCATACTATACTCTATACTTAATTGTGCAGATCCGGGAGTTGAACCCATCTGAGCATTAGGAGTTGTAGCAGTTGTTGTGGAGACCCGAGGTAGAGCTGCACCCTGATTGCAGTCCCTGTTATCTCCTCCTATCCTTCATTAGTGTTATTGCTTCAGATAGTGTATTGTATTAGCATACTTGTACTTTTACATTAGAGCTCATGACTCATTGTTACCGGTTTTTGGGGGATGTATGTATTGATTCTGTCTCTATCTACGGTTATTTGACTTTTAGACTCATTTATTCTATAATTTATTATTATATTTCATTATTGTTTTATGATTCGCTGGCCTAACAAGTGGGTTAGGCGCCATTACAATTGATGGTGGATTTTGGTCGTGACAAGGGTTCTTACAGTGGTTATTCCAGTCATTCATGATAGGCCCAGTCCCAACAACCATGTCAGTATAGAGCTTGTTTCTTGTGTGGGGATTCGAGGCATATGAGGGGAGATTGTCCTAAGCTGAGGATGATGAACCTCAGCAAGGTACCTAAACCATGATTCCCTCAACAGGTACTATACCACCTGCACAGCCAGCTAGAGGTAGAGGTCGGGCATGGAGAGGCTCGTTTTTATTCTTTCCTAGTAGGCATGAGGCAGTTGCATCTGATGAAGTCATTACATGTGTCTACACCTATTGGAAATTCTATTGTAGTTGATCATGTCTATCTGTCATGCGTAGTTACTATTAGTCGGTATGATACTATGGAAAATCTCTTATTACTGGACATGGTTGATTCTGAGTTGATTCTTGGCATGGATTGATTATACAGTTCCTTCCTGTGTTGTTGTGCAGTCGTCCTTGTTTGAGCGCATCAAGGCTCGTCAATATGATGATCCATATTTGTTGGTGCTTGAGGAAACAATGCAATGAGTTGGTGCTAAGAAGGTGGTTATTGGGGATGATGGTGTTATGCAACTTCAGGGTCTTTTGTTCCTAGTGTTGACGGTGTGAGAGAGTTGATTCTTGAGTAGGCTCACAGTTTGAGGTATTGCATTCATCACGGTGTTACAAAGATATATCGTGATTTGAAATAGAATTATTGGTGGTGGAGGATAAAGAAGGACATTGTTAGGCATGTTTTGTTATGTTTGAATTTCAAAAAGAACAAGCATGAACATCAGAATCATTTGACTAAGAGATTAGTTATACCAAAGTGGGAGTGGGAGAATATTACTTTGGACTTTGTGGTAGGCTTGCCAGGGACTTTGAGGAAGTTTTATGCCATTTGGGTCATTATGGATAGGTTGACCAAGTCTACGCATTTCATTCTAGTTATGACTTCTTATACTTTAGAGAAGTTGGCACAGATATACATCAATGCGATTGTTTGCTTGCATGGCATGCCTATTTCTATCATTTTCCGCTGCGACACTCAGTTCACATCACACTTTTGGAGAGTTGTTTAGCGTGATTTGGAAACATGGATGGAGCTTAGCACTGCATTTCTTCCACTGCGGATGTCTCGTTTGAGCGAACTATTCAGATCCTTGAGGATATGTTGAGAGCCTTTGTTATTAATTTTCGAGGCCATTGGGACCAGTTTCTTCCATTATTGGAGTTTGCTTATAAGAATATCTACCAGTCTAGTATCTAGATGGATCCATATGAGGCCTTATATGGTAGATGATGTCACTATCTAGTTGGTTAATTTGAGCCCGATGAGGTTAGGTTGTTCGATTTCTTTTACAGATTTGGTTCGTGATGCTTTAGAGAAGGTGAAGTTAATTCAGGAGATGCTTTGCACAGCTAAATCTAGGTAGAAAAGTTATGCTGATGGGGAGGTTCGTGATGTGGCTTTCATGGAGGACGAGAAGGTACTTCTGATAGTTTCGCCTATGAAGGGTTTGATTAGGCTTGGGAATAAAGGCAAGTTGAGTCCGAGATTTATTGGTCCATTTGAGGTGTTAGAGAGAATTGTCAAGGTTGCTTATAGATTTGATTTGCCTTCTAGTCTTTCAGTAGTTCATCGGGTATTCCGTGTTTCTATGCTCCGGAAGTATCATGAGGACCAGTCGCATATTTTGGACTTCAACGTTGTACAATTAGATGAGAATCTGACTTATGACGAAGATCCAGTAGTCATTTTAGATAGACAAGTTCGAAAGTTGAGGTCAAAAGAGATCGCATCGATAAAGGTGCTACGGAGAGGCCAACCGATCAAGGAGACTGATTAGGAGATTAAGTCAGATATTCTGAGCAGATATTTGCATCTTTTCAGCAGTTCAAGTACATTTCGGTAAGCCCCGTAAAATTTCTCCTAAAACGGGGTTTCGTGATGCCGGAGTGGGCGTAAAGGTTAGTAGTAGTAGGAAATTCTTCGCGGCTCGCAAGCTCCCCGTGGTTCAAACTTTTTGGATTGAACAGTACGTTGGGGAGTTGAAGGAAACATTTTGCAGAAATAGGCATTTTTGCAGCCCATTATGCAGCCGCATAATCACTCTGCGGGCCGTAGAATGGTCGCAGAGTGAAGCAACTTTTTGGGCCAATTTTGATGTGAATTTCACGGCCAATTCGCATAACCGTTTAACAGGGCGCACTTTTGTCTCATAATCATCTTTAGATTTTTGTAGAGGGATGTTCTGCGGCGCTTTATGCGATCGCAGAATAGGTCTGCCGGCCGCATAACGGCCGTAGAGTGAAGCAGGCCAGCCCAGTTCCGAGGGCCATCTTTCGCGGTCATTTTGCGGACCGCAGAGTCATTATGCGGTCGTACATGCGACCGCAAATCCTATCCCGAAACTTCATTTTTGGGGTTTTTAAACCCGACCCTATTCTGTTAAAACACATACCATAGACCATTTATGAGCTTATTCCTGATATTTTTAGAGAGAGAGAGAGAGTTCTTAGAGTGAGAGAATAACCTTCACACTAATATCCAACAACTCTTGCTCAATCCTTGAAGATTATCAATAAGGTCCTCGTATTGAAGGTAAGAATCTATACCCTAGCTTTTAATTTCGAAGATTTAGTAAAAATGGGGATAATTAGAAAGACAATTATTGGGCGTGGGGGTGAATATCTTGCATGCATGTATTATTAAAGTATGTGGGGAGGTTGGGCGCTAAAGATAGTAAAGAATAGGGTGTAGGATGGTGAAGTCTTTCATAAAAAGGACCTTAAAACCTTAATGCACACTTAGTGGTTGATAAAATGCTCCAATGAGCTAGAACCATGATCATTTCCCTAATTTTAGTTCAATTTGTTATATTTCTAAAATAGATTGGTGTTGCTAAGATTCCCGGAACATTTTAGAGTGTAAGGGAGCTCAATTGAGGTATGTTGGCTAAACCCCCTTCTTCTTAGAATCGAATCCCCGGTGTCATGTAATTGGTGTAAGTCCCAAATTGATCATCATAGAATGGGCTATTCCGATTGTGTTTGTATTGAAGAGTACATGTTCAATATTTATTCTAAATTCTTATCATGTCATTTTTTCATTTGAGGATGTGTTTAAAAATGTGGAATATGTGTTAAGGTATGTTAGGACTTCATGTCAAAGTTGAATAAAGTATGTTATGCCAAAGTGTATGAAAACCTCTGTGTGCTTAGGATTCCCAAATTGCTCATATGTGTACTAATGTCTTAAATGATAGGCCTTAGTGTTGTTGATGATGATAATGATGTTGAATGTAAAAGGGAAACTGGAATTGTGAAATACGGCCAAGTGCCAAGAACGACTTTATAATTGAGGCCACTCGGTCCAATGTATTGACATGATGGGAAAGAAATATGAAGATGATTGAAAGGGTGATGTCTCGAATGAGATGGACTAGACGATCGGTCCGTGACCGGACGCCCTACCGCACACATTGCGTTAACTGTGCTACAAGTGATAATTGAAATTATGAATATGGTTGATGTCTCAAATGAGATGATCTGGCCTAACGGGTCGAGATCGGACTCCCGTGAAGAGTACGGTGGTATTGTGGATTGTGGCATATCGATACTAAAGATCACCCAACCTAATAACGTGAAAATTGACTTGAAAATCTATGTGATACTCAACTTGATGTTTTAGTGTTATTTGAAGCTCATATTTCATTCTTCACTGTTTCCCCTGTAATACCATTCATTCTATTGAGACGGTGTTTAGTTTTCATACTAGTACTATTCAACGGTACTAATGTCCCTTTTGCCGGGGGCGCTGCATCTTTAAATGTATGCAGGTGGTTCTATAGCAGACAGTGTTGTTCACAGATAGTGGTGCATTCTCTTCCCAGCGGACTCGATGAGCCCCACTTTGTTCCGGGGTCATGTATCGTATCTTTTGTTTATATTGTTGTCACTTTTTGAGGTATAGAGGGGGCCTTATTGCCGACACTATCTTTACACTCTTTTGTATCCTTAGAGGCTCCGTAGACACTATGTGGGTTGTATATGGGTTCTAGAAAGGTCAAATGGATTATGTTGTATTTTGGACTCTTGTTCCACTCAATCATAAGAATGTATGTATTTTGAAACTTAACAATGATGTAACAAAATGAAATGATTTAGTAATGCATATATATGATCTTTCTACTGTCTAATTAATGAAAACATGCCATCTCTTGATCACAAGTGACTTGGGTAGAAAGTGTCTAACAGGCTTGCTCGACCGGATCCACTTGGTTGAGCGTCGGTCGCACTCCCCGAGGTTGGGGCATGACAATTTCTAAACCCATTCGAGGAAAAAAGTTTATTTAAGAGGTGAATAATATAATGACTTGGTCGATTGTTTTGCGTATTAGAATTCCAATCCCATATTTGATGATTTCCGTATGTATAGTTGATGTTTTACGACTTACGGGGATAGGTGGTTTGGTCTTCATGGAGCTCGGAGTGATTTGGAATATTTAGTTCTATTTTGAAATCTTAAGTTGTAAGAGTTGACCAAAATTTTACTTTTGAATAAACGAACTCAAAATTGAAATTTGATGTTTCCAATAGATCCCTATAGTGATTTTGTATTTATACATATGTTTGAATTTAGTTTTTTGATGTTCCTAGAAGAATTTAACTCTATTTGTCGAAAGTTGACAATTTTAAGAATTGAGGAGTTTTTAGGTTTAACCGATAGTTAACTTTGGTGATATTGGACCCCGATTGTTTTTCCATGATTGTTATTAAGTTCATTTTGTTGAATGGGACTTGTGTGCAAAGTTTGGTTGAGATCCGAAGTGTCTAAGTATGAATCAGATGCTTAGTTGGAAGTTTATGAACTTAAGAAAGTTCAATGTGAGATTTGGTTTTTTATTTTTAGATGAGATATTTTTATATGTGTTTGGGGGTCTTTGGATAGGTCTAGGTAGTGTTTATGGACTTGTTGGTACGATTGAACGGAGTCTCGGGGAACTCAGGTGAGTTTGAGACCATCTAGAGAATGTTAGGTGTTGCAAACTTTTGTTGGTGTCGGGTTGATCATCGTGATCGCAGAAACCAATCGCAGAGAGTAATTTGGATAAGGGGAAATGATAAATCACGTTCCCATAAGGTGGGACACAATCGTGTAGAAGGAGGTCTGGCGGGCAAGTTATTCATCGCAAATATTTGGTGCTCGACCGTGATCACAATCGCGAAGAATTGGCAGGTTGTGGATTGCGATTGCATAAGCTGATCTGTGATCGCATAAGAGGGCTGACAGGCGTAGAATTTTATACATCGCGATCGCATGGATAGTGACTGCGATCATGAACGGCGATGGGCATACAACTTAAGTTATGATTTTCGGAATTTTATTCTTCTCATATTTTGAACCCTAGACATCGAGAGGAGAAGAATTTGAAGAGGGATTTCATTACAAGCTTGGAGGAAGGTAATTTCACTTGGATTTGGTCATATATCTTGATTTTCTATAGATTATTGTACCTTAAACATGAAATTTTAAAGTGAAATTTGGGGGGTTTTGTCTACAACTTAAGAGAGGATAATTTAAGAATTTGAGCATCAATTTGGACTTGGATTTGAAATCTAATCACATATTTGGATTCGTGAGATCATGGGTAAATGTGATCTACACCCAAGCGAGGGTTTTTATTATGCGGGCACGTATGAACTTTTGTTGACTTTTTAAGAAGTGATTAAACAATGAAGCTTTATTGTTTGGAATTGATTCCTATGATGTTATTTGACATTACTCCTATAAAATATTATATGGCTAGATTCGAGCCGGTTGGAGGTGATTTTAAAGGAAAGGTAATTTATAGAATGGATTTGTGATGTTTTATACTTCAATACCACACAAGATGGGGGGTGATTTGTGTGGTGTCCAATTTTTGAGTGCAGTCTCTATAGAAGAACCTGGTTCTTCTTGGTGTTCCAACTTCTACAGTTTGCGGAAAATTAATTGCAGAATTTAAAGAACACATCAATTTTACGTGGAAAACACCTGGCTCAAAAGGTGAAAAAACCATGACCTACTTCCCAGTAGGATTTTCCCAAACTCTTCATTATAACTCTGAGACAAACAGCATTTACAAAATAAACTCTTTTGTAAACCTAAGGACTAACTCTAATCCCTTTGTGGCAAACTAGCCTCTAGCTAATTGCAACAAACTTCAAGTTAACTCTAACTTGAACAGTGTGTACCTATTACAATTGCTTCTAGATAAAGCTGAACGATACAATATTTAATCACCTACTACAAACCACTAGACTCGAAAGATAACAGAGAGAACTGGTTCTTCTAGCTGGTTCAAGTAGCTTTTGTGTCGCACAAAGATTCTGCTTGCAAAATTGCTTTGGTAATTTTGCTTTCAGTTCTTGTTTCACTTCTATGTTTGTGCGTCAATTATTCAGCAGGAATGCTTCAATATTTTATAGAGTCAGTAGTTGAGATGTTGTTGTTCAGTTCTAATGCAACTCTTCCTTGGTGGAAGAGTTTGTGTTTATCTCAACTTCCTTGATCTCGATTATGTCCTACCTGAAGTCGAAGTCAACCTCCTTATCAATTTGTAACCTTTTCGCTTAGGAGATAACCTCTTAGTTCCCAGATAATATTTATCTCCTATGCATGGACGCTTCTTGTGCCAATGGGTCTGTTTGACTAGCTTTGCCCTGATGGACCTGGTTCAACTGGGTTGGCATTTGTCAATCTTCAAAACCATGCAGTGACTTGATTCAAAAAATTCCCCCTTTTTGATGATGACAAACTCTGTCCTTACCCCTGTACATACTTCAATCCAACATAGACATATTTTTTTATAGATTTAAGCATTTATCATAGAGAGACCAAGTTCATTAGGTTATAAATATCACAAAGACTTTGAAATTTTTAAAAGCACATATCTTCCCCTTTTTGGCATCATTGAAAAGGTGCAAAATGATAAACATACCAGAAGTATTAACAATTACTCATGGCCATTGAGGCAACTGCAGGTGCAAAGCATGGATTAATCATCAAAAGAAACCAATAAATGTAAGCTATATAAGAAACTGAGAAAGAATCAATAACCAAAAAGCAAAATTCATTGATTAGATAGCAGATCAAGCACCATACACAAAAAGAACTAAAAACAGTCGCAACCATGAGCAAAAAAAAACAGAACAAGCTAAGACAAATCCCAACAGGATCATAGAGGGGTTATTTTGGTGGCATTGGACTCCTAAGGCTGGGAAGTGTCAAAGAAGGTTGTGGTCTTGGATTGAAGAAGGGAGAGCATTTGATGAAGAACACCCTCATTCTTCTCCTTTTCTTTAGCTAATTCAGCTTTGAGAGCATCTCGCTTAGCTTCAACCACAATAGGGCGAGATTTCGAACGAAGGATCTCCACATCCTTGATCTCACCTTCCTGCACAAGAGTCCTGACCTTGCTATTAAAAGGCGGTTTCCTAGATGAACTAGGTTCATCCTCAGGAATATTAACAATGTAGTCACAGGTCAGCAACGTATTCTTCCCAAAGTAGTCCTTAGCAGTAGCCATTTCAGCATTCTTCACTGGAACCTTGAAGTGAGCAAGCACAGCAGTCAAGATAAACCCATAAGGTATAGCATGTGTCTTGGCTCCATTTACAACCCTATCCAAGTGGTGGATGATAAAGGCAGGACAATTGGTCTATTTACCCATGTACAAGCACTCCATGAGCGTGAGATCCAAGTAGATGGCAATGTGCCATCGCTCTTTCCTAGGCAGCAAACATTTTATCACAAATTCAAAGAACAGTTTGTGATGAGGCCTCATCTCACTCTTAAACACTGCCCTGGGCTCCAGTTCTTGCTCATTCTCACAGAAGGACCTAGTGATTTGAAGAGCGGAGGGCAAATCATCCAGATTAGGCCACATTTGCCTAGTGTAGTCATCATAACCCTCAGACGAGATATCCAGTATTTCCCCTAACTCCTTTGCATCAAATGAAATCGCAACTCCTTGAACCTTGGAGGATACCCTGCCATCTGTGACAACTGCGTTGGCCATAAATTCAACCAACTCATTCCTAGCCAACCTTCCTTCAAGGTGAAGAACCATGTCCTTCCACCCTTGCGCTGCCATCAAGAAAATCATCCTTGATTCCTCAAGGTCTCTAACCAGCTTCCCCTTCAAGATAGTACGCTTTCCAAACATTGTGAGTTTGTCAGTCTCCTCACCAAAAACTTCCTCTTCTTCTCCACTCCATTCCTCATCATTAACAATCTTTACTTTCTTTGACTTAGACCTAGTCCTCTTTGCAATCGTTGAAGGTGTGTCAGACACAGATGCTGACTTCTTGGAAGATGCCTTAGCTTTCTTGGGTTTTGGTGTCTCAAACTCAACTGGTGTTGGCTTCTCCTCATGATGGACCAGGTCCATCTCATCGTCATCAACATGAACTGCCTCAACAGGCTCTCCAACTTTTGCCTTTCCCTTGGCAGACTTCTTCTTCTTGCTCTCTCTCAGAGCTTTTTCCAAATCTTCTTCTTGTTGCCTAACAGTGCTTCTAGTAGCACGACTCTTTGGGGCAGGAGCATCAGCAGATGATGCAGCTTTCCTATTCTTTGTTGGAACCGGGATATTAGCTTTCTTGGACTTTGGGGTTCTCTTCCTTTTGGGATTGTAGGACTCCCCCAACCTTTTCAGCATCTCAGCCAACGTTTCCTCAACAGATGAACCAGGTACATCTACTGCTTGTTGTAGACTTTCCAGACTTGCTGCTGCTTCCCCAGAATTGCTTCCCTCTAAAGCTATGACTCCTTCCTCAACAATCATAGGAGCGGGGCCACAAATAGCTAGAGTGGCACCTTCCTTCCTAGATCCCCTTTCTGAACTCCCTTCTCCCTCTCTCTCACTATTTATATTTTTCCCAATTTTTCTTCGCCTATACGGTACCTCTACATCCACTATCGACCCAATCAAGATAAACTTATTTTCAGCCACTTCAGGTGCAGACCCAACTTCAAGATTTCCCTTCTCAATGTCAGATGAACCAGGTGCTTCATCCTCATTTGCAGATTTGAAGGACTCACTAGAGGATTCAGATTCTTGGTCCTTGCTAGCTTGAAGTATCTCATTTAAAAAATTTCACGTGAACCAGATGCAACTGTTTTCCTGGCCAGCACCTTCACTCTTCGTGGTCTGGGGGCTGGAGTGGGGCTAGGTGTAACGGCTGGGACAGATTTGGGTGAAGGAGTTGGTTCAGGGACTGGAGGGTTTAGAGGGGTCAAAGACCTGGTTGGAGAATGTGAATTGTGTATCGATGGAGAATTAGAACCAGTGTTTGATGAAGATGAAGCAGGGGGTGGTGAACAAGACATTGTTATGAAGATTTGGGGAGAGAAGAAAGTTGATCAGTTTGTCATGAGATGAATGATTTACTTAGTTTGACGGTTATGTTTTGAAGAGGGGAGGTAATGATGGCCTTTTAAAGATGTGGTTAATAAATGTACAACAAGCATAATTCTTTAGCAAGTGGAATTCTAATCGCTGCAGGAGCGTCAGTGATTAGACGGTTTTGACTCCCTAATATCTAGGCTAAGTAAGGTTCGATGGGACTCTATTGGAACGGGTTCATTTTGGGATAAGTACTAAGAATTGGAAATGAACCAAATATAGATAGAGTCCTGCTCATGTGTGACTATAATTATTTCAATAAGTGTATGGAGATGAGCACGTACCTTGTCAGTCAGATGAACCAGCAGTGATGAACCAGGTTCATCGTGTTATAGTCTTTAATTTCCTCAATTTACAAAGATAGAAAAATATCATTAGCAACCAGGGAATCATATTAATACATGGCAAGATAGTATGGCAGTAAAGTCATAATATTGAGCAATGATTAGTCTGGTTAGTAACCTATTTTAGTGTTTCTAGCAAAAAAAAATTAATTTTTTTTTCATTTTTTTTCATTTTTGTTTTTCAATTAGGTGATCTTAATCATCCCTAATTCAAGCTTGTTTCTCTCAAAATGCTTCCTACTTAGAGCCTTAGTAAAGATATCTGCAATTTATTTGTCAGTTGCACATAATTCAATTGAGATCATTCCTTTTTCATAGTTATCTCTTAGGAAATGGTGTCTGACATCTATGTACTTGGTTCTCTTGTGATGAACCGGGTTCTTTGTCATGCTAATTGCACTAGTGTTGTCACATAAAATAGGAATGCATCCAACCTCTATACCAAAATCCATAAGTTGTTGCTTGATCCATAGCAATTGAGCACAACATGAGGTTGCAGCCACATATTCACCCTCAACAGTAGATAAGGCTACTGAGTTTTGTTTCTTGGTGGCCCAAGACACAAGGAAAGAGCCCAAAAAGTGAGCCATGCCTGAGGTACTTTTCCTGTCAACCAGGAAGCCTGCATAATCTGCATCAACATATCCTACAAGGTCAAAATTACTACCTTTAGGATACCAAAGACATAATAAATCAGTAGTTCCCTTCAGATATCTCAGAATTCTTTTCACGGCAGTTAGATGGGACTTCTTTGGATTTGCGTGAAATCTAGCACACAGTCCTACACTGAACACAATATCAGGTCTGCTTGTAGTGAGATATAATAAAGACCAATCATCCCTCTGTATAGCTTCTGATCAACGGATGAAACAGGTTCATCCACATCTAATTTTGTAGATGTGGCTATGGGGGTGTCAATTTCTTTTGAGTCTTCCATTTTATATCTTTTGAGCAGTTCCTTCACATATTTTTGTTGATGGATCATTGTTCCATTTGAGTTCTGCTTGATTTGCAAGCTTAAAAAGAAGTTTAGCTCACCCATCATACTCATCTCGAACTCACTCCACATAAGTTTAGCAAATTCCTTACTCAATTTTTCTAAGGTTTCCCCAAATATGATATCATCCACATATAATTGCACAACCAGAAGATCCTTACCTTTTTCCTTTAAGAACAAGGTACTGTCAATTTTACCTCGTTTGTATCCATGTTCTAGCAGGAATTTTGATAATCTCTCATACCATGCTCTTGGTGCTTGTTTGAGTCCATACAAAGCCTTGTCAAGTTTGTATACATGGTCAGGTGACTCCTTGCTTTCAAAATTTGGAGGCTGTTTTACAAATACTTCTTCCTTTAGATAGCCATTGAGGAAAGCACTCTTTACATTCATCTGATGGAGAGTGAATTCCATGTGTGCAACAAATGCTATAAGAAGTCTAATTGCCTCCAATCTTGCCACATGAGCAAAAGTCTCATCATAGTCAATTCCCTCTTCTTGACTATATCCTTGGACAACCAGTCTGGCCTTGTTTCTTGTAACAGTTCCATCCTCATCGAGTTTGTTCCTGAAGACCCACTTTGTTCCAATTACTAATATGTCTAGTGGTCTGGGTACCAAGTGCCATACTTGACTTCTTTCAAATTGATTCAGCTCTTCTTGCATGGCATTTACCTAGTCAGCATCCTGTAAGACTTCACCAATGTTCTTTGGTTTGATCAAGTACAGAAAGGCATCAAACACACACAGATTTTTCAAAGAGGATCTTGTTTTGATTCCGGATGTCAAATCTGTTATGATGTTCTCAAGAGGGTGAGAACTTTGATATATGTGTGGTTTGAGAACCAATTTTTCACTTCTAGATGATCTCATGGTGTCTTGTTGTTGTGGAACAGGATTAGGGCCAAGGTCCAGTGTAATTTGTTGTTGAGTTCCCCTTGTCATGTTGCCTGAGGTAGTTGGACCTGGTCCATCACCTATTCCATCTTCCATATTTGCTTCAATTTGTTCACTGCTTATGACCAGTCCAAGCTCCTCATCTTCTGGTTCCTTACCGACCCCAATAATTTCACCTTTCTTTCCATTTCCAAAGGAGACAATTCCTCTTTTGAGTTTTTCAAGTGAAAGGAACTATTCCTTGTTCCCTGTCATATGTTTTGAACAGCCACTATCCAAGTACCAATTTGGTTGCTTCCTCTCACTTGAACCTACAAAAAGAAATCAGGGGTTAGTCTTAAGAACCCAAACTAGTTTGGGTCCTTTTCTATGAGAGAAAGGATGAATTAAGCTTTTTCTGGCCCAATCTGGTAACCAGTTTTTCTTTTTAACAAAACTCTCATTTCTTCGACATGCCTGCCCTTTTGCAGTACACTCAATTTTGTAATGACCAGTCTTACCACATCGGGTGCAAATTTTATTCTCAGGGAGAGTGAGATACTTGCTTTTGGTATCCCACTTGGGCAATTGACTCCCAAATCCAAGTCCTCTCTGGTTGCTACTATGATTTTCTTGAAGCCATGTCAAGGCATCAGAGGATTTATTACATTTACAAGTTCGATCTAATTCATGTTTGAACTTACCAAGTTCTTCTTTAAGTGTCCTTATCTGTTCATCCTTGGTATACATCTTATCTTTTAGTTTTCCCACATTTTCTTCTAACATGATATGAGAATGATCAACAGTCTTTTTACTAGATCCTAGCTTTAATTTTAAAATTTTCAGATTTTAGTTCTAGGATCTTAGTTTCAAGAGTATGAACCTGGTTCAACAAGATAGTGTTTTTCTTTTCAGCTTCACTTACTCTGATTTACAAGTTCATGCATTTTGCTTTTAGCATTGCACACTCTTTAGAGAGTTGTTCTTTCTCTTTGGTTGTTTCTTCGAAATCATCCATGAAATCAAGTAGCAACTCAGAGAGTTTTTCTTTAGAAAGGAACTTTATTTTGTTTTTGATATGGGATATACTTACCTATGGTTCTTCATATGATTCCTCATCAGATTCGCCAATTGCCATAAGCGCATGTTCTTCATTCTCACCATCTTTTGATTCTTCATCTGAGCTTTCCCTCCAAGCAGCAACCATAGCTTTTGTTGTGGTTTTCTTGGGTTGGACCAGCTCCTTCTTCCTGTTCATTCTTTCAAATCTCTCCTTTTTCCATTCCACTTCCCATTGAGGACAATTCTTGATATGGTGGCCAGTCTTTTCACACTTGTAGCATCCCTCGTTGGCTGGCCTTTCTGGAGCTTTAGCTTTGTTGTAGTTTCCACCTCTTGAGATGCCCTTTTTTCCTTATGAGGAAGTTTCTGAATTCCTTAGTGATCATGGTCATCTCATCTTCCTCCAGATCTACTCCCTCAGTGATTCTCAGTGCTAGACTCCTTTCCTTGTTTGGAGCATCCATTTTCATTGTCTGCCTTCTAAGTTCATAGGCTGTAAGGTTACCAATTAGCTCGTCCAATCTGAGGGTTGCCATATTTTTGGATTCCTGGATAGCAGTGATTTTACTTTCCCAGGAAATTGGCAAGACCCTTGTCAGGATCTTCTCCACCCTGTCCTCTTCAATAATGACTCTACCAACAGACTTAAATTCATTTGTCAGAGTTGTGAACCTTGTGTACATCTCTTGGATTGTCTCTCATTCTTTCATAGTGAAGTTTTCATATTGAGAATATAGTAGAGTACCTCTTGATCTTTTCACTTGAGGTGTTCCTTCGTGGGCTACTTGTAATGTATCCCAAATTTCTTTGGCAGTGGTGCAACTCTGAATTCTACTATACTCGTCTGGACCTAGTCCACAAACTAGCCACTTTTTGGCCTTAGCATTCTTCTCCCAAATTTTCAAATCCTCAGCAGTGCAGTCAGCTCTAGTTTTTGGTACATCTACTCCTTCAGCAGTCCTCTTCATGGTCCCAAAGTTCATAGTCTTCTCCAATCAAGTGATCATTCATCCTGTTTTTCCACCAGGAGTAATACTGGCCATTAAAGAGTGGTGGCCTTGCCGCTGATTGACCCTCCCAGTTTCCAGGTGGTGCACTCATTTTGATCTTTTCTAAGGTGTTAGCCTTTTCAAGGATAACCTGCTCTGATACCAATTGATGTTTTATACTTCAATACCACACAAGAGGGGCGGTGATTTGTGTGGTGTCCAATTTTCGAGTGCAGTCTCTATAGAAGAACCTGGTTCTTCTTGGTGTTCCAACTTTTATGGTTTGCGGAAAAGTAATTTCAGAATTTAAAGAACACAACAATTTTACGTCGAAAACACCTGGCTCAAAAGGTGAAAAAACCACGACCTACTTCCCAGTAGGATTTTCCCAAAATCTTCACAATAACTCTGAGCCAAACAGCATTTACAAAATAAACTCTTTTGTAAACCTAATGACTAACTCTAATCCCTTTGTGGCAAACTAGCCTCTAGCTAATTGCGACAAACTTCAAGTTAACTCTAAATTGAATAGTGTGTACCTATTACAATTGCTTCTAGATAAAGCTGAAAGATACAATATTTAATCACCTACTACAAACCACTAGACTCGAAAGGTAACAGATAGAACTGGTTCTTCTAGCTGGTTCAAGTAGCTTTTGTGTCGCACAAAGATTCTGCTTGCAAAATTGCTTTGGTAATTTTGCTTTCAGTTCTTGTTTCACTTCTGTGTTTGTGTGTCAATTCTTCAGCAGGAATGTTTCAATATTTTATAGAGTCAGTAGTTGAGATGTTATTGTTCAGTTCTAATGCAACTCTTCCTTGGTGGAAGAGTTTGTGTTTGTCTCAACTTCCTTGATCTCGATTCTGTCCTACCTGAAGTTGAAGTCAACCTCCTTATCAATTTGCAACATTTTTGCTTAGGAGATAACCTCTTAGTTCCCAGATAATATTTATCTCTTGTGCATGGACGCTTTTTGTGCCAATGAGTCTGTTTGACTATGTTTGCCCTGATGGACCTGGTTCAACTGGGTTGGTATTTGTCAATCTTCAAAACCATGCAGTGACTTGATTCAACAATTTGGCTTCAAAAGATAAGTATCTTGCTTAATCTTGGTTTGAGGGAGTAACCCTAAGAATATGACCTTGATACCACATGACCGAAGAAATCAACCGAATTAAGCTAAAACTCACACTTCGAAAACTTAGTGTAAAGCTTGCATTCTTTCAAAATCTGCAGCTCGTGCTTAACTCTACTACATGATTATATCAAGATATCAATGATAAACACAATCACAAAAGGATCAAAATAAGACTTGAAAACTCGGTCAAGTCCATAAATGTCTTCGAGGCATTTGTCAACCAACTGACATAACAAGGAACTCGTAGTGCCTATGACGAGTCCTAAAAGCTGTCTTTGAAATATCTGAGTCTATGCTTTCAACATTGTTTCTTATGAGTACTTTTTGAAAGGGCAAACATGTCAATGGTTAACCAATGTTTCTTAAGTCCCATTCTTTCATCCTTCTGGAATGTGCTACGAACTAACTGTAGGTACGAATAACTTTGTGCTTTAAAATGCTCCACCAGGACCACCACCTTTACTCTTAGCAAATTTTATTTAAGTTTTGCACTTTTATCACCTAGTTGGACACTTCCAACACTATCAAAAACAAGTAAAAAGCTTAAAAGGAACTAAGCAAATTCCCATACATTTCAAAACAGTGTATAAGTACTTTTACACTTTCTATTGTATTATTTTTGCCTGTGGGTCTAGCATGCAAATCAAATAACGAGCAGTCATCGGTTTTTTTTAATGGTCTCTAAATATTATGAGATTTTCTAAGTTGCTACATATAAAAATAAAAGATAATTTTACTAGTTGAATGACTATTTGAACAACCATCTCTAACAATTTTTGGTTAGTTATTTAAATAAGAAAGTAATATCCATGATATCACTTGTCAAGTAATAAGAGCGCCTACATAAATTATGTTTTTTTTTTGTTAAATGCATAAAAGACGAGGAGGGAAGAGTTTTATTGGAGGGGGCACATATTAGGCAGAGAAGTCAGTCTTACTTCCATAGACTCTTGAATGAAGAGGGAGATAGGGGCATTGTGCTGGAGGAGTTGGAGTACTCAGAGCAGCACCGAGATTTTGGGTACTGTAGACGCATATGAGTGGGGGAGGTTGTAGGGGATATGCGCAGGACGAGTAGGGGTATAGCGACTATGCCGGACAAGATCCCGGTGGAATTCTAGAAGAGCTTGGTAATGAGTGCTTGGAATGGCTTGCTAGGTTGTTTAACGTCATTTTTAGGACGAAGAAGATGCCCAAAGAATGGAGGCCATTTGATCACGCCCAACTATGCCTTATAAAAAGGACTAAGCGGTCGTTGCAAATATAATCCGGTTTACAAGTCCAGAGTCGAATCCCACAGAGAACCAATGCTTAGCTACATTTATTCACTATCGCCAAGAATACAAGCTTGAACAATTCCTACCTTATAGATATTAAGATTTTTATGTTTAACTAACTAACTAACAATTAAAATAGTAAGTTAACACTAAAGATACTACGAGTTAGAGAAAATATTAAGGAGATCTAGAGTTATGATTTCCCCAATTGTCGGAATCCTTCTCTCTATGTCTTATATAATTTCGCCTAAGTATTCTCTACCGATAATGAGCGCTCTGACTACCGTAAATCTCTCCCCAGTAATTACGATAATTTACTAGACATACTCTCCCGAGTTACGCTAGCTGGCTTTAAGTACGACTCATTTAGATCGCACCCAAGGTTTCGTTATCCCTAATCCAACCTTTAAACCCTCGGTTATGGATCCCTCATATACTTTGAGAGTGGTGTTGTTCAACAACTACCTAAATATGCACTCTCTCCCCAGAAGATACACACTAAATAGGCACAGCTAATTGAGGATCCTTTCAATTAACTACAACAAGAATGTAGTTGAACAAATAGAGAAAATACTACGACTCAATTATATAAAAACATAACAAGAATTTATCCTACAAAAGGTTCCATCAAAACCCTAGATAACAAATTAGCTATTCATAATAGTATGTAAAAATACAATACCAAAAGTCATAACAAACAATAAAAAATAGGAAGAGGAAGGAAAAACTCGTAGAAGAATTCCCGCCTTGCTCCTATTGTGTCTCTGCCTCCTTAGGTCGAATCTCTGTCAAAAATATGTCCAATCTCTCCAAAATACCATTTTTTCATGTATATATACCAAGTAGGGTCGGGCACAAACAATTATACCTTCTCTTACGCAAAAACGGATGATTTTCCAGGTCTGGACTAGCGCGGTCGCGCTAGTGGCCGTGCACATCGACAAGTATTATGCCCCAGTCCCCGTCAGGTCCGCGGTCGCGGTTTCGACTGCATTTTTTACCCTGTTCCGTTTGGAATTAGGAAAAATGTAAAACATGAAAGTTGTAGCTCTTTGAGTTAGATTTCCAACCATATATTATATAGCCAAAATGGAATTTGGATAAAAACGTTATGTCTATTTTACAAGACAGTGCGCAATATGCCTAGTCGAGTCTTCGTTTGTTCTTAACTATCAAATTTGACCCCCGAACACGATCTCAACTTAATTACTTGGGCTTTTACTCAGACTTCAAAGCTCCAAATCACTTGAATTCATTCCATAACATCTATATAGCTCAAAATCACTCCTATAAGGCATAAAACACACAGTTAGTGCAAAACACTAGCGATTAAAGCTCAAACTCAATTAAAGTGCAGTAAAATAGAGTGTAATAAGTGACTAAAATACGTAATTATAGCCTATAATCAATGTAGTACGATGATCCCGTTGTACAAGAATATGGGGATGTCCAAAACTGCAACAACTATAGGGGTATCAAGTTGTTAAGACATACGATGAAAGTGAGAGGGTGATTGAAGAGAGGTTGAGGAGGTGTGTGTCCATTTCCGAGAACCAGTTTGGTTTCATGCCAGGACGGTCGATTACTGAGGCCAATCACTTTGTGAGGAGATTGGTGGAGCAGTATAGGATGGTGAAGAAGGATTTGCATATGGTGTTCATTGACCTGGAGAAAGCCTATGACAAAGTCCCGAGAGAGGTTCTATGGAGATGTTTGGAGGTTAGAGGAGTGCTTGCAGCGTATATTAGAGTGATTTAGGACATGTATGATGAAGCTAAGACACGGGTTAGGACAACAAGAGGAGACTCTGACTACTTTACGGCTGAGATGGGGTTGCATAAGGGATCAACACTTAGCCCGTTTTTGTTTTCCCCGTCGATGGATTCTGTGACGCGTCACATTCAAGGGGAGGTGCCTTGGTGCTTGTTATTTGGGGATGAGATAGTCCTAATTGATGAGATGCGAGGTGGAGTTAACGTGAGGCTGAAGGTCTGGAGATATACTCTGGAGTCTAAGGGTTTCAAGTTGAGCAGGACCAGGACAGAATACTTGGAGTGCAAGTTCAACGGTGTTACCCAGGAGACGGATGGGGATGTGAGACTCGATACGAAGTCATTCCCAGGAGAGACAGTTTCAAGTATCTGGGATCTATAATTCAGAAGGACGGGGAGATAGATAAGGATGTCACACACCATATCGGAGAAGGGTGGATGAAGTGGAGGCTCGCTTCCGGTGTCTTGTGTGATAAGAATGTGCCGTTGAGACTTAAGGGTAAGATCTACAAGGTAGTCGTTAGACCGACTATGTTGTATGGGGCAGAGTGTTGGCCAGTCAAAAACTCCTATGTCGAGCAGATGAAAGTAACGGAAATGAAGATGTTAAGATGGATGTGTGGGTGTACTAGGTTGGATAGAAATAGGAATGAAGTTATTCGGGACAAGGTGGGAGTGGCCCCTGTAGAGGCAAAGATGCGCGAGGCAAGGTTGAGATGGTTCGGGCATGTTAAGAGGAGAAACACAGATAACCCAGTCAAGAGATGTGAGAGGTTGGCCTTGGGAGGTGAGAGGAGGGGTAGAGGTAGACCAAAGAAATCTTGGGGAGAGGTGATCAGGCGGGACATGGCGCAACTTGAGCTAACTGAGGACATGACCCCAGATAGAAGGGTGCAGAGGTTGAATATTAGGGTAGAAAGTTAGTAGGTGGTCGTGCGTTTCCCTTTGTTTTCTATAGTTCGATAGTATTAGTGCTAGTACGGTACCCTTTTTCCTTAGTTTGCTATATTCACGTGTCTCGTTCCATTATTACCTGCCATCGATAATTCCGTAGTTTGCTAGCAGTACTTCGTTCATATTGTCGTTTGCTACCTTGGATTTAGTTTTTTAAATATATTATCTTGCTATTACTTATTATCGGTACCCCTTTCATATTCTCTATTGCTATCTTCAATTTAGTTTTCTAAGTATTTGTCTTGCTATTCTTGCTATCAGGGTTTCTTTCACCTTCTTTAGCCGAGGGCCTATCGGAAACAATCTTTCTGTCCTTCCAGGATATAGATAAGGCTGCGTAAATCCTACCCTCCTCGGTTGTTATTATTATTATTTTTTGGTTAAGTTATGTTGAGTATGAGATATATAAAACAACATTTCTCTAATTATTCATTTTGCTGGAATCTTTTAATTGTATCTTTTTTCCCGAGGTGCATTTTTTCTAATCAATAACCAAAACTTTTGGGGTTAACTCGAGTTAACAAAAAGAAAAAAACGAGCCAAATAAGCAACTAGGGTTTATCAAAACTGAAAACGAAAAATCCCTCTATTTCTTCTATCTACCACTCAACCGCCGGAGAATAATAACATTCCCACAATGTCCGTCGACGATTCCACGCCGCAGGTGGACAAAATCTCCCTAAGTGAAGGCGTTGAGGAGGCTCAATTCTCCCAACGCGTTCCTATCCGTTCAATTCTTGGCCGTCCTGACGGTGGAGTTGGACTCGCCGGAAAAGTTGTGAAAATTGGGGGATGGGTTAAAACCGGTAGAGAACAGGGAAAGGGTTCTTTTGCCTTCCTGGAAGTGAATGATGGATCATGCCCTGCAAATCTACAAGTAATTGTGGATAGTGCTGTGTATAAACTTGGAGATTTGGTACCTACTGGCACTTGTGTGCACGTAGAAGGTGAGCTGAAGTTACCTCCTGAAGGTGCAAAGCAAAAAGTTGAGCTTCGTGTCCAGAAGGTTCTGTCTGTTGGTACCGTCGATGCTGGCAAGTATCCATTGCCCAAGACTAAATTAACTCTTGAGTTTCTTAGAGATGTTGTTCATCTGCGGCCTCGAACTAATACTGTAATGATCTCTTTTGTCTCTTGATTTATGTTTCTCCATCTGTCCCATTTTAGGTTATGTTGTTTGACTGGGCATGAATTTTATAAAAGGACTTTTGAAATTTGTGATCTAAAACTTGTGGTCTAAAACAAGTCATATTTGTCACTATAAATTTTTTCATTAACGGTAGATGATAAGTTTTAAATTATTTCTAAATATATAAAGATATCATTTTTTTTGGATAAACTAATAAGGAAAGTGCATCACATGAATTGTGATAGAGGGAGTAGGACTTTCTGTTTACTCTGTGAATAGTGAATTAGTCAATGCCCTAATGTGGAATAAAAATACTTGTATTGGCACTACACTGTGTCCATTCAATGAGAAATGATTTTATTTTTAGTTGCGCTTCTGGTAAATACTTGCACTTCTTTTATTGAGCTGGAAATGCAGGGATCAAGGGATATTCATGTTAGGAGACCTTGTTTTTCTTAATAGAAGTTTTGTGGAACTTCCTTATTTGCTCTTTGATTTCCAAATATTTTTGAGTTTCATACCCAGCTTGTTTTTTTGCTTATGTTTCTATATAAACAGAGTAACGACAAATTATTTGGAAGTGAGGTAGGATTGATTGATGCAATTAGTCCTTATGCTTCTTGAAAGAAGATACGTGGTGCCCTGTTTTGCTCCTTTGTTTTAGTGACAGCAATCATCAGTGCTGAAATATGTGAGATCACAAAAATAAATTTGAATCATGATATGGTGTTGGTTAATTTTACAAATAAAACATATTCTCATAATTAGGGTTTACATGTATATGGAACTTCTTTGTCTTTTGTCATTTAATGAGGATGTCATAGTTTGAGCTTACAAATTTATTTTGATATTGTTCATCTGTATAGTGGGATTACACAGGGTTGTTGTTGTTATTGCTTATCTGTATAGGAAGTTTTTCTTCTGTTTCGTTCTCTCTCTCTCTCAAACATCCTAGAGAAGCATAAATATATCTTGAGTCTTGCAGTTTATTTAGAATTTAATTCACGCGTTCTTTAACCACAATGCGTTTCTCTTTTTGGTTTTGTACATTTCAGATTTCTGCAGTTGCAAGAATCCGTAATGCCTTGGCTTATGCCACACATACATTCTTTCAGAAGAATGGCTTTCTTTATATCCACACACCAATCATCACCACCAGTGATTGCGAGGGTGCTGGCGAGATGTTCCAAGTCACTACATTGATAAGTGAAGCTGAAAAATTGGAGAAGGAGCTGAAAGAGAATCCTGCTCCTTCAGATTCTGACATTAAGGTTGTTGAACAGCTTGTCAAAGAGAAAGGAGAGGCAGTTGCTAGGCTCAAAGCTGATAAGGCAAGCACGGAAAAAGCTGCTTCCAACATTGCAGACATAAATAAGCAGATCAGTGCTGCAGTCGGTGATCTCACAAGGGCTAAAGAGAATCTCCTGAAGTTGCAAGAGAGATACAAATTGGGAGAGAGGGTAAAGCTCTCTGCTGGCTTACCTAAAAAGGATGGAAACATTGATTACGCTGATGATTTCTTTGCACGTCAAGCCTTCTTGACAGTATCTGGTCAACTCCAAGTTGAAACCTATGCATGTGCACTCTCTAGTGTCTACACTTTTGGGCCAACTTTTCGAGCTGAACAGTCCCACACTTCCAGGCATCTTGCAGAGTTCTGGATGGTGGAGCCTGAAATTGCTTTTGCTGATCTCAAGGTATGATGTCTTGTCATCGAACTACTTCGCAGCTACAAGAAGTTTTTGATACCAACAGAGATGTGGATTCAAGTTAAAAATGTTTGAACTTTGGTATCATAAATACTTTTCCTAGTCATAATCTGGATGTTATCTGCATATGGACGAAAATAGAGTAAAAATCTTTTGCCAAATTCTACATCTACTTCGATAGAATTTATTGGGAATGAGTAGAGATTACCACTAGGTGGTTTGGTTTCTTGTTGCAAAAAGAAAATTACCATTTAGTGGTTTGTTTTCCATGATGAAAAGTTGATCAGTGCCTGAAACAATTTTTTATACCATTTTAACATATCTTCTGACTCCTTTTCTTCTGGACTTCAATTTTATTCCTATGATGTTTTTGATTGGGCTATTTGTTTTGATTGGTTATTTGTATTCTTTGCTTTCCTTGATTCGCATTACTCACAATTTAATTTTTTTGTGTAGGATGATATGAACTGTGCTGAGGCATATGTGAAATTTCTCTGTCAGTGGTTGCTTGACCATTGTCTTGATGACATGGAATTTATCACTAAATTTATAGACAAAGGTGCTCTAGGTAGACTTAGAATGGTCGCCTCATCCAAATTCCACCGCTTAACTTACACAGAAGCAATAGCCATTCTGGAAGAAGCATCCAAAACGAAGACATTTGAGAATAAAGTAGAATGGGGAATTGACTTGGCATCTGAACATGAAAGGTACTGTCTTATCCATTACTATAATATAATCAGTTGAATTGGTATATTTCTGTACTTATTCTGATTCCTGATTGGCTTGTTGCTAGATATTTGACCGAAGAGCATTTTAAATCACCTGTTATAGTGTTCAACTACCCAAAAGGCATCAAAGCATTTTACATGAAGGTGAACGAAGACAATAAGACAGTTGCTGCGATGGATCTGCTTGTACCAAAGGTTTGCATATTTTGTTTGTAGCAGTGGTGGACTACATACTCTAGTCTTAAAGTTAATGGCTTGCCACACCACCCACCTTGGGATAGTGCATTACTGAAACCTCTGGGTATCAATGAGGCATTAGCACAAGCTAATGCCATGCAGACTAACTGATTGCTTGCAGCTAGTCCATGCATCTCCTGTAGTCTGTAAGAGAGTGGACTTACATAGGCTGCAATGTCAAATGAAATGGATGAATCAGTATATTACATAGAAGCAAGAGTTGCTCGATCTTAATTTTGCTTCCACACAATTCAGCACTTCCAGTAATACTGGAAATGAAAACTTTTTGGCCACCATAGACTTAATTAAACAGACTGGACTTTTGCCTAAAATGATTTATATAGTGACAGCAATTGTGTACCTGACAAGCCTGCATCCTTCAGCTTTACATGAAAGTTAAATATAACAAAAGGAAGAACAACTGCATTCTTTTAATGGAGAATCATATACAAGATCCAGCAGTTGTCTTTGGCATTGCATCCTCCGTCACCTTCTATTTTCAGATCATAAGTACTGGCGACCCATATGAGTTAATCTATCTGCTGCCTAAATGCATGTCTGCATTCGTCTGCAGGTAGGAGAACTAATTGGAGGTAGCCAAAGGGAAGAGGATTATGAGGTTCTCAGATCAAGGTACTGTAAATTTGCAATACGTAAAGGATAATGTTTGTCTATTTGATCATTTAACCGATCTTTTGTCGATATAATATTTTTCTTTGCAGGATATCAGATATGGGTCTGCCATTAGAGCCATATGAGTGGTATCTTGATCTGAGACGCTATGGTACTGTCAAACATAGTGGTTTTGGTTTAGGCTTTGAGCGGATGATTCTTTTCGCCACAGGGATGGAAAACATTCGAGATGTGATTCCCTTTCCCAGATATCCAGGAAGAGCTGATCTATAAATGTCAATGATAATTATGGATTCTTTGTCTATGAAATTTATGATGCCAATTTTTTAACCTTGTAATTGTGACTATGGATTGTTGAACTTATTCAAATACAGAAATTTTTTATATGGCTCTATAAGGGATAATCCTTATAGAGCAGTTTGTGTTTCGGTTCATCCACCACGTTAGGAGGGAGTCGTTTGGTTGAAATACAAGTTATGCCGTGATTAGTTATTTTAGAATTGTTTCTTATTGAAGGTTCGGTATTGTTGTATTAATAGAGGGATTAGGATATTTTTTGTAGGGGAGGACTTTCTTGATCGCCTCATTCTTCAATCATGGGTGTCAATATTAATACTATATACCGGGATAGGTTATCCTAGGATTTTTATTCCTCCCTCTGGCAGGTATAAGTTATCCGGTGCCATTCTTAATTCTGAGATATCTCAGGATTTGTAACTAAATAAGGGATAAGGCGGTACTAAAATTTTATCTTAAAATTATTTTTGCTTATCCATTGTACCAAACGAATCAAAAAAATAATTTATTTGTTTTGGCTTTTTAGATGGAGCAGCAACGACTGAAATAGAAGGGCTTAAGAATGACTTTTACTTGCGTCTTGATTAGCATGTAAATATCTTTGCATGTAACTTTTTATGTAACGTACCTTAATTTGACTTGTACAATTTACTTTAAATGTGTTCAATCCATTGTTTCTATGACATAAGCATTTAGATTTTTCTTTTTGGTCCAAAAATATTCTAGATCTACCAATTCCCAAAGCGTGTCAATTATTTTACTAGGTAATGATTTAAGATACATGTAAGGGTAATCGAACTAAATACCATTGTAATATGAGTTATTTACAGATGTACGTCATGTATATTGAAATCAAACACTTGTACTCCTATATTATGTATAAATCCTACACAAGCATACTGATTCAATTATACATACTCCATGTTTTTTAAATTAAACATTTGCACTCCTATACTATTAAAAAAAATAGGAGTGTTATAGATACAACCATTATATCTTAAAATCAAACACTTAACCCTCTATACTATCGAAATCCTACACAATTATAATTTGAGTCATTTTTTTCAATTAACTAGGGTGTTAAGTTGTTAGTTTGAAAAACATAAGGTATACCCATAACTGGGCAGGGCAAGTTGGTCATATGACCTCTATTCAAACTTGAATTGTCAATTGACCTTCAAGTTTTAATTATTGTTCAAAAGAACATCTTGTTTAATTAGTATTAATGTGGATTTTGGGTTAATGAGAAGGGAAAGGGGAATTCAAACTACAACCCTAAAGTTTTACTTGTTGCACACTAGCCCAACCTATATTAATTTTGTTACGATCCAAAACCCACCAAGTCATGATGACACTTAATTCATCCCGCTTGATAAAGCAACCAACATGTTACATATCTGGAATTGAAAATTATCAAACAAATAATAATTAAGAATGCAAAAATTAATACAAAAATTCGGCATGTGGGTACGCCTCCAATGCAAAGCGCCCTCTTCACGGCTACTCAGCTCCAGAATCTCCACGCAAGGTGCAGAAGTGTAGTATGAGTACAACCGACTCCATATACTCAGTAAGTATCTTGACTAACCTCAAAGAAGTAGTGACGAGGTTTTTAAGTTAAAAGATACTCCCTTGTCAAATAACCTGTGCAATATATCCAAGGCTGGCAGCAGAGAGTATAACATATAAAAAATAAATATAGTCTTGTTAGAACAAGTGATATCAATTTAATACAAGTAAGACTCAACTTCAATAACAAGTCATCAAATGGAATCACACGCAAATGACACCTCGTGCCCACATTGTCAATTACTCTTGCATGGCAAAGACATCATGCCACACACTTGTCACACCCGCATGGCAAAGACCTTGTGCCACATTATAATCTGATTCCGTATCAATTTTCAAATAATACGTTCAAGAGAACTTTTCAAAATCAATTATAGTAATGCATGATAACAACTTTCTTTTTACTACTATCCATTACGTTTCCAACAACTCAACATAATATGAGGTAACAACTCCACGTAGGTAAATCCATCTTGGCAAACAATCATCAAGTAATAACAGAGGCATAGATTAGCATGTTAGAAACAATGCAGCAAAACATGTAAAAATACATGTCACACATAAAGAAGCCATAAGAATAACATGAATGCCTGTCTTTCACCACCACACGTACATAATCAATACAAATCACCCCCGGGATATCACATACCATTCCAATTCACCCCTGGGCTATCACATACCATTCCAATGCCACCCTTATTTAGCCGTGTAAGCATCACAATGAATATTTTCCCTTATATTTCTACACGCTATCTTGTCGCGTGCACATCAATACACACCACCCCTATGCAGTCGCACGCGCATCTAGACACCCTTATCTCGTTATATGCGCATCACAAATGAAATGCCTCTCTTATGTCGTCGCAAACACATCTAAAATCAATCCATGTGCCACAATTACACATCAATGCAAAGTAACAAATTATCATCAAGAGGAACATCCTCATAAGTCAACAAAAAGAGCACAAGGACAAGATAACAGCAATGCGAATAAAGCATAATCATTGTTAAATTAAGTATAGCAACTAAGTCAAAGTAATCGTTCAAAGGATCACAAATGCATCGCAGAGTGTACACGTCCCAATCAAGGCACATTACAAGATCAAGTTCAAATATGTATTCATAGCCTACATATGTCTATCCCCAAGGAAAATATCACATAAGTCTCAAGGTTTGTTCATCATGTTCAACTTAAAGTACCAATAGCCTCAACATTCCTCTAACATGATTTATGTGGCTTATTTAGCAGATTTTGTTGGCCATATCATCATACCAAGTATGTCTCACACCCAAGACGTAAATACCTCTCTAAATTCACTTGGTATCTCTACAAGGTTATGCAGGAGGCTTCAAAAAATTCATATAAGAATTTATATTATAGTAACGTGAGTTACTTCAACAAAATTCATACGAGACTTATTAGCATAATAGCAACATGATTTTGTGATTCTAAGGGAGTACAGTGCAATCTTTCTCAAGAATATCATACAGATTCCCCTACTTCGATCTACCGTTACGTATTTTGTCGCAATTAACGTGTGTTATAGGGATTGTCAAGAGAATCGGCTAAGGTATGTTAAGGCTAACCCTTCTTTCCTTTTGGCATGATCCATACGATACAAACGAAATGAGCAAACACACAACTTTTATAAATGACTCTATTCATTGAAATACTAGAGATGCCTATGTTATTGATTCCCCATGTGTCCTATTGTTCTATCATCTGTTCATGGGTCTCAGAAAATACGTAAGTTGATAAAATTTATTTCTTGACATTAATCAAAGGCATAATGGTCTTATGACGTTCCGAGAGATTTTATTGACGTACTTCTCAGGCATTGCATTCATTTATACATGTACATTGACCCATGACCAGATGGAGTTATATACGCGTATATATATGGTGTATGGTGTATGAGGAAAGATTGGCGTTATCTACCCACCACCACCTAATCAGCTGGTATACGTTAATGATTTTGTCCACAGTGGCCGAGATGATATGATAGGATGCCCTCAGAGGCTTGATGATGTTATGAACGCATATACCTATGCATGGTATGAAATTTATACGCATATGCATCACATTATAAATATTAATGATTCACAGAGTTATTCAGACTTACATGTTGAGTCTTTTACTCCATGTTTCTCTCATGTCTATTATTTACTAATTTTCATTTCTTACATACTCGGTACATCATTTGTACTGACATCCCTTTTGACTGGGGACACTGCATTTCATGCCCGCAGGTCCCGATAGACAGGTCGAGAGTCCTCCAAGTAGGCTATCAACTCAACGGAAGGTGTTGGTGCGCTCCATTTGCTCCGGAGTTGCTTATTTGGTCAGTATGATTTGAACGTGTATTGATTAGTATGGCGGGGCCCTGTCCCGACCTTTATGATATTTATGTACTCTTAGAGGCTTGTAGACAGATGTCATGTATACGGATACTTGTATGGCCTTGTCAGCCTATGTTTTGAGTATATTAAGGATCATGCCGTCCTTAGAGGCTCGTACATCATATGTATAAGTCGGTATATCAAGTTTGGTCACCCTATATTGAGTATTCCCTCATGCTTTATTTTAGTCATCTTATGAAAACCTTTCTGGTTTATTTACCTATGATAATATGATACGTAAGATACGCTACGTTGGTACTCGATTGAGTAAGGCACCAGGTGCCCGTCGCGGTCCATCGGTTTGGACGTGACAATAAGCCTAGAAATTATGCGAAAAGAACTGAAATAGTGACTAAACTCTTAACATCAACTAGACTCAAAAGACAACAGATGGAACTGGTTCTGTGAGCTGGTTCAAGTAGCTTTTGATTCGCACAAGGATTCTTTACATGAATTGCTTGCAAAATTGCTTGGTAATTTTGCTTTCAATTCTTGTTTCATTTCTGTGTATGTGCGCGCTCTCTTCAACATGAATGCTTCAACAATTTATAGAATCAGTAGTTGAGATGTTGTTTCTCAGTTCTGACGCAACTCTTCCTTGGTGGAAAAGTTTGAGTCTATCTCAACTTCCTTGATCTTCCTTTATCTTGATTCTGTCCTACCTGAATGCGAAGTCCATCTCCTTATCAATTTGCAACCTTTTCGCTTTGTAGATAACCCCTTAATACTGAGATGATGTTTATCTCCTGCGCATGGACTCTTCTCGTGCCATCTAGTCTGCTTGACTATGTTTGCCCTTATGGACCTGGTTCAACTGTGTTGTCATTTGTCATTCTTCAAAACCATGCAGTGACTTGATTCAACAAATTCCTCCTTTTTGATGATGACAAACTCTGTGCTTAACCTTGTAAATACTTCAATCCAACATAGGCACTTTTTATATCATTAAGCATTTATCATGGAGATACCAGGTTCATTAGGTTATAAACATCACAATACTTTGAAAAGCACAATATCTTCCCTCTTTTGGCATCATCGAAAAGTTGTAAAATGATGAACTTACCAGAATATAAATAATTACTCATGGCCATTGAGGCAACTGCAGGTGCAAAGCATGAATTAATCATAAAGAGAAACCAAGAAATGTAAGCTATTTAAGAAACTGAGAAAAAGTCAATAACAAAATAGCAAAATTCATTGATTGGATAATTGATTAGGCACCAAACACAAAAAGAAATAAGAACAACCACAACCATGAGGAAAAAAAAAAAAAAAACGGAACAGAACAAATAATCCCAAACTGGGTCATAGAGAGGGTTTTTTGGAGGCATTGGACACCTAAGGCTGGGAAGGGGCAGGGGTTGTGTTCTTGGCTTGAAGAAGGGAGAGCATTTATTGCAGCACACCCTCATTCTTCTCCTTTTCCTTAGCTAATTCTGCTTTGAGAGCATCCCGCTTAGCTTCAACCTCTGTAAAGCGAGTTTTCAATCGAAGGATCTCAGCATCCTTGACCTCACCTTCATGCACAAGCGTCCTGACCTTGCTATTAACAGACATCTTCCTAGATGAACCAGGTTCATCTTCAGGAATGTTCACAATGTAGTCACATGTCAGTAGCGTGTTCTTCCCAAAGTGGTCCTTAGCAGTCGCCATTTCAGCCTTCATCACTGGCACCTTGAAGTGAGCAAGCACAACAGTTAAGATGAAACCATACGGAATATCATGTACCTTGGATCCATTCACAACCCTGTCCAAGAGTTGAATGATGAAGGATGGCCAATTAATCTGCTGACCCCGGTACAAACATTCCATGAGAGTAAGATCCATGTAACTTTCAATATGCATGCGCTCTTACCTAGGTAGTATAAACTTGATGACAAACTCAAAGAATAGTTTGTGCTGTGGCCTCATCTCACTCTTAAACACTGCCCTGGGCTCCAACTCTTGCTCATTCTCACTAAAACACCTTGTGAGTTGAAGGGCTAAAGGCAAACCATCCAAACTAGGACACCTTTTCCTGGTGTAGTCATCATACCCCTCAGAAGGAATACCAAGTATCTCGCCCAGTTCTTTGGCATCAAAAGAGATTTCAACTCCCTGTACCCTAGTGGAAACCCTGCCATCCTTGACTTCTGCATTAGCCATGAATTCCACAAGCTCATTTCTTGCCAGCCTGCCGTCAAGATGAAGTACCAGGTCCTTCCGACCCTACACATCCAAGGTGTCCACAAGAAAGATCATCCCAGATTAGTCAAGATCCCTGAACAGCTTTCCCTTCAAAAATAGTACGTTTCCCAAAGTCTGTTAGCTTATCAGTATCCCCTCCAGATTCATCTGCTTCTTCTCCACTCCACTCAGCATCATCATTGATTTTAGCCTTCTTTGGTTTAGACCTGGTTCGCTTGGCAATGGTTGAAGGTTTGGCAGACACAGAAGCTGACTTCTTTTAAGAAGTCTTGGCCTTCTTGGGCTTTGGTGTCTCAACCTCAACCTGTGCTGGTTGTTCCTCCTGATGGACCAGGTCCATCTCATCATCGTCAATATGAACTGCCTCAACATGCTCGCCAACCTTTGCCTTTCCTTTGGCAGCTTTCTTCTTTTTGCTTTCCCTCAGAGCTCTTTCCATCTCTTCTTCACTTTGTCTGATAGTACTTCTAGTAGCATGACTCTTAGGGGCAGGAGCATCAATAATTGAAGAGGCATTTCTCTTCTTGGTTTGTACTGGAGTATCAACTTTCTTGGATTTAAGAGTTCTCTTCTTCTTAGGTTTATAAGTTTCCCCCAATTGTTTCATCAAGTCATCCAGAGTTTCTTCAATAGATGAACCAGGTTCATCCACTGCATGTTGCAGATTCTCCAGTCCTGCTGCTGCTTCTCCCGAGTTTCTTCCCCCTAAGTCCTTGATACCCTCCTCAGCGATCACATGAGCGAGGCCCCAGATTGCCAAAGTGGCACCTTCCTTCCTAGTTCCCCTTTCAGAACTCCATTCTCCCTCTCTCTCAATTTCTGTTCTTTCCCCAATTTTCCTTCTCCTATCAGGTACTTCTACATCCACTACAAACTCAATCAAAATAAACCTGTTTTCAGCCATTTCAGGTTCAGACCTAAATTCAGAATTTGCCTCTCAGTATTAGATGAACCTGTTGCTTCTTCCTCATTTGCAGATTTAAAGGACTTTCTTGAATTTTTAGAATCTTGGTCATGACAGGCTTGAAGTTTTTCATTCAATTTCCTAGCAAGAGGACCAGATGCAACTATTTTTCTGGCTTACATTTTCACTCTACGTTTTCTGGAGGCTGGAGTAGGGCTAGGTGTAACGACTGAAACTGTTTGGGGTGAAGGAGTGGGTTCAGGAATGGGTTCAGGAATGGAATCTGGAACTGGGGCATTTTGAGGGGTTGAAGACCTGGTTGGAGATTGTGAGGGAGAGCTGTGTATCGATGGAGAATTAGAGCCAGTGTCTTCAAGACCGACACTGCAATCAGGGGTGGTTGATGAAGATATAGGAGGGGGTGGTGTGGAAGACATTGTTATGAAGATTTGGAGAGAGAAAAGTATTGATCACTTTGGTTGAGAGGAATGATGAACTTGGTTCGACGATTATACTTTTGAAGAAGAGAGGTAATGATGGCTATTTAGAGGTAATGTGTGCTTAATTCTTGGTCAAGTTGGAGTCTAATCGCTGTAGGAGTGTCAGTAGATTAGACGGTTATGACTCCCTAAATCTAGGCTAACTCTTTGGAACGGGTTCATTTTGGGATAAGTACTGATAATTTGAAATGAACCAAATATAGATAGAGTCTTGCTCATGTGTGACTATAATTATTTCAATAAGTGTATAGTGATGAGCACGTACCTTGTCAGTCAGATGAACCAGCCACGATGAACCAGGTTCATCGTGTTAGAGTCTTTAGTTGGCCTCAATTTACAAAGATAGAAAAACATCATTAGTAACCAAGGAATCATATTAACACATGGCAAGAGAGTATGGCATTAAAGACATGAAACTGATCAATGATTAATCTGGTTAGTTACCTATTCTAGTGTTTCTAGCCAAAAAGATTTTTATTTTATTTTTCTTCTTCTTTCAATTAGGTGATCTTAATCATCCCTAATTCTAACCCGTTTCTCTCAAAATGCTCCCTACTTAGTGCTTTAGTAAAGAAATCTGCAATTTGTTTGTCAGTAACACTGAATTTGATTGAGATCATTCCTTTTTCATAGTTATCTCTTAGGAAATGGTGTCTGACATCTATGTGCTTGGTTCTCTTATGATGAACCGGGTTATTTGTCATAGTAATTGCACTAGTGTTGTCACTGAAGATAGTACATCTAATCTCTATACCAAAATCCATGAGTTGTTTCTTGATCCATAGCAACTGAGCACAACATGAGGCTGCATCCATATATTCAGCCTCAGCAGTAGACAAGGCTACTGAGTTTTGTTTCTTGGTGGCTCAAGACACAAGGCAAGAGCCCAAAAAGTGATCCATGCCTGAAGTAGTTTTCCTGTCAACCAGGAAACCTGCATAATTTGCATGAGCATATCCTACAAGGTCGAAATTGCTACCTTTAGGATACCAAAGGCATAAGTCAGTGGTGCCTTTCAAATATCTCAGAATTCTCTTCACTGCTGTTAGATGGGACTCCTTTGGATTTACCTGAAATCTAGCACACAACCCTACACTGAACACAATGTCAGGTCTGCTAGCAGTGAGATATAATAAATACCCAATCATCCCTCTGTACAACTTTTGATCAACGGATGAACCAGGTTCATCCACATCTAATTTTGTAGCTGTGGCAATGTGGGTGTCTATTTCCTTGAGTCTTCCATTTTAAATCTTTTGAGCAATTCTTTCACATATTTTTGTTGATGGATCATTGTTCCGTTTGAGTTTTGCTTAATTTGCAAGCCTAGAAAGAATTTAGCTCACCCATCATACTCATCTCAAACTCACTCCCCATAAGCTTGGCAAATTCCTTACTCAATTTCTCAGAGGTTGCTCCAAATATGATATCATCCACATATATTTGCACAACTAGGAGATCCTTAACGTTTTCCTTTAAGAACAAGGTGCTATCAATTTTACCTCGTTTGTAGTCATGTTCAAGCAGGAATTTAGATAGCCTCTCATACCATGATCTTGGTGCTTGTTTGAGTCCATAAAAGGCCTTCTCAAGTTTATACACATGGTCAGGTGGCTCCTTGATTTCAAATCCTGGAAGCTGTTTGAAAAATACTTCTTTCTTTAGGTAGCCATTGAGGAAAACACTCTTTACATCCATATGGTGGAGAGTGAATTCCATGTGCGCAACAAACGCTATAAGAAGTCTGATTGCCTACAGTCTTGCACAGGAGCAAAGGTTTCATCATAGTCAATTCCCTCTTCTTGACTATATCCTTGGACAACTAGTCTAGCCTTGTTTCTTGTAACTGTTCCATCTTCATCGACTTTGTTCCTGAAGACCCACTTTGTGCCAATCACTGATCTGTCTAGTGGTATGGGTACCAAGTGACATACTTGACTTATTTAAAATTGATTTATCTCTTCTTGCATGGCATTTACCCAGTCAGCATCCTGTAAGGCTTCAGCAATGTTCTTTGGTTCGATCAAAGATAGAAAGGCATCCAACGCACACAAATTTTTCAAGGAGGATATGGTTTTGATTCTGGATGACAAATCAGTTATGATGTTCTCAAGGGGGTGAGAACTTTGATATCTGTGTGGTTTGAGCACCAATTTTCACGACTTGATGATCCCATGGTGTCTTGTTGTTGTGGAACAGGATCAGGGCCAAGATCCAGAGTAGTTTGCTGTTGAGTTCCCCCTGACATGTTGCTTGGGGTTGTTGGACCTGGTCCATCACCTGTTCCATCTTCCATATTTGCTCCAGTTTGTTCACTGCTTCTGACCAGTTCAAGCTCCTCATCTTCTGGTTCCTGTCTCTCAGAAAGAGTGTTAGTTTCATCAAAAACAACATGCACACTCTCTTCTACACACATAGTTCTTTTATTATATACTTTATAAGCTTTGCTATGTGATGAATATCCCAAGAATACTCCCTCATCACTTCTGGGATCAAATTTACCTAGGAAATCTTTGCCATTGTTGTGCACAAAGCACTTGCATCCAAAATCCTTAAGGTGGGATATGTTGGGCTTTCTCCCTTTAAGTAATTCATAAGAAGTTTTCTCTACCAGTGGTTTGGTCATGCATCTATTTATTATGTAGCATGCAGTGTTTATTGCTTCTGCCCGGAAGCTATGTGGTAGTTTTCTAGAAAGAAGCATGGTTCTAGCCATATCTTCAAGAGTTCTGTTCTTTCTTTCAACAACCCCATTTTGCTGTGGGGTTCTTGGGGCAGAAAAGTTGTGATTTATACCATGTATCACAGAATTCAACAAACTTTGAATTCTCAAATTCAGTACCATGATCAGATCTTATTGAAGCTAGTTGATTTCCTAATTGTTTTTGAGTTTTTCTAACAAATGAAGTAAACATATCAAATGCTTCATCTTTAGATGTCAGAAATAAGGTCCAAGTGAACCTTGAGTAGTCATCAATTAGTACCATCACATATTTCTTACCACCTCTGCTCAGAGTTCTCATAGGACCACATAGATCCATATGAANTGCACATGCCTCACAATCTTTGTCTTCCTTGAACTTAATTTTAGGAATCCCAACCACTAAGTCCTTGGAGACTAATTTGTTAAGCTGATTTAGACTAGCGTTACCGAGTCTTTTGTGCCAAAGGAGGGGATCACTGTCCAACACACTTAAGCAGGTGAGTTCATTTTATGATATTGTGGACAGGTCTATGACATAGATGTTATTCACTCTTTTTCCCTGCAAAACAATCTTGTCAGTAAGCAAGTTAATCACAAAACATTTTGTGGAAGTTAATGCAACCAGGTTACCGCTGTCACACAATTATGACACACTGATCAGGCTATAATTCATGCCATATATCAAGTACACATTCTCAATGGAACGTGTGTCATCCTTACCTACCTTACCAACCCCAATAATTTCACCTTTCTTTCCATTTCTAAAGGAGACATTTCCTCCTTTGAGGTTTTCAAGTGAAAGGAACTGTTCCTTGTCCCCAGCCAAATGTTTTGAGCAGCCGCTGTCTAGGTACCAAATTTGGCTGCTTTGTCACGCCCCAAAACCAAGGAGCGCGACTGGAGCTCAACCGAGTATACCCGACTGAGCAAGCCTGCTAGGTTTCATTCTACCCAAAATTTAGCTTATGAACATCGAGGAGGTAAACTCTATCAATCATATTTTATAAATATTTCATTAACTTCCATTTTTGTTCTCATTAGAAATCTCAATCATGATATCCAGAATATTACAATCTTTGTAGATATGATGAAAAACATATTTGCCAAAATACAAATACTTCTAGTTTAATTCCAATACCCGACACCACCCACAAACCTGTCTACGGAGCCTCTAATTATAACTGAGGAGAATTATAAAAATGCCGGTGACAAGGCCCCGGCTATACCTCAATATTTAATGTCTTGTACAAAAGAAATACAACAAACACTGCACTTGAACCCGGGAGGAAGCGAGGCTCACCAAAACTGCTGTGGGGAGAAGGAGAAGGCACTGTCACCTGCGATCTGCGTTACCAGCTACAGAGTCACCTACATCCATGAAAGGGATGTAGCGCCCCCGGAAAAAGGGACGTTAGTACCATCGAACAGTACTAGCATGTATAACTAAAAATCCTCTTTCAAGTAGAGTATCCATAGAGGAAAACACAACACATAGAAACAACAAGTCACAACCAACAATATTCAAATAACCAATTGAAACATAACGATTTTTCGGTATATGAAAATAGTTTATATATATATATATATATATATATATATACTTTTGGCTGGGAGATCATTAGCACCGATATTCCACCGCCTTTGTTAGCACGGCGTCCGATCACGCCCGATTGGCTAGGCCATCTCCCCATGGACAATGTGGTTTGACATATGATGCGAAAGAAAGTTGTTACAGGAGTAGTACCACCGTGTGCGCAACATGGAGTCTGATCTCAACCCGATCAGCTAAGCCGCCTCCCCACATATGCCGTGTGGGTCGATCTCATTCATTTTCCAATTTACAGGTACCAATTTCATCCCAATCAAGGGGAACCATCACAATCCACAATCCACTCCTACACCGACACGTGTAGTTTCAGGTATGGGCCTTATGACCTGCCCTTCCTTGGTTTTGCTAATGATACTCCCAAGAACATTTTTAGTTAGTTTGCACATAAAGGTAACACATATGTAGAAATGTATCCATCTCAGAATCGTTCACATTGTACAAATATTTATTAGTATTGTCAACCCCTCACGATAACAATATTTCCTCGGCTCTTTGGGCCTTTTTCAAGTTTCTCTATTCATGGCACGATGGCCGTATTTTGTATTTCATACTTTCCCTTCTTTTAGTTTCAAGGATCACTACTCATTTCCAATGTATAAAGTATTTTAGAAAATCATATATATAAATTTACTCAGCAATTGAAACTTTAAGCACAAAAGGTCTCTTCTCAAAGATTAGGGCATACCAACTAGCAATAGAAACACACACCAAAGTCATAAACAAGCAATACTCCAATTATTCTTGAATTACTCTTTCCCAGTTCATTAAGTTCATTTCAACACCTTTATAGATTATCAACAACGAAACATACTCAATCAAGTCATTAAGCACACATAAGAGCAATTAGGAGTATTAAGCATACCGAGTTTTCCTCACCCAAATGGTGTACTACTTTTTCATTAAGAATACGACTCAAAGACATACCATTATAATAACAAGCCATACTTTAAATCTCTATCTTTTGAAAATAAGCTCATTTGAAATACTCAAGTTTGTAAGTTCATACGGGATGACCCGGAATATAGAAATTAGGAATTTCGAGCCGATTATACTTAAACCTTTGGAAAACATTAGGGATTTTCATCCCGAAGGAGAAAGTTTAGCCAACATACCTGGTTGAGCTTTCCTTAAGTTTCTACAATACACCAACACCTCTAGCAATAGTAATCTATAAGGATATAGCGGGAATTGATTAATAATTTGGAAGATTTCTCATGGTGTGACTCTCTTAGGAATTGCATCAAACACCTAACACGTGAAATGGATTGCACGGTCTGAAAAATGGAAATCCCTTATCCCCTCAACCAATTTTAACATGGACTACCCAAATAAGTTCATTAATATTACATACTACAACTTAGCATTACATGCATGGCCTATTTCTAACCCCACAAAATAGTTTGAACTCATAATCCTTTATATGAAGTCTAGGAAGTAGAACTTACCCAGATGGAGGATAATCTAGTGGTTATCTTCCTTAATTCTTGAAGACTTGAGCAAGATTTTGTGATTGGAAGGCTAGGTTCCTTCTTCCTCTCTCTACATAGCTCTCAACTCTCTCTAAAAATCAGTAGGAAATGACCCCAAATGAAGCCCCTAGGCCTAAATGTCGAAATGGGGCCGGGTTATAAAAATAAAGAAAAAGCTGCTCCGACACAAGAAATGCGGTCAGGAAAGCGATCGCATTCCTGCTATGCGCTCCGCATTCCTGTCGCATAAATGGCCCTCAAATGGGCCAAAATGGAAAACGGACTGCCCATGTATGCGACCACTATGCGGTCCGCATACTTGTTATGCGATCGCATAGTGCGTCGCATAACCTCCTACGCAAAAATGGAGGTGAAAGGATGCGAAAGCTATGCGGTCCGCATTCCCAAAATGCGATCGTATCTTGGGCCGCATAGCTGTCCAGGTATGCGACCACTATGCGGTCCGTTTTCCTTTTCAGATTCACTTACTCTGATTTTCAGGTTCTTGCACTTTGCTTTTAACATTAAACATTCTTTAGAGAGTTGTTCTTTCTCTTTGTTTGTTTCTTCGGAATCATCCATGAAATCAAGTAGAAACTCAGAGAGTTTTTCTTTAGATAGGAACTGTATCTTGTTTTTGAGATGGGATATACTTACCTCTGGTTCTTCATATGATTCCTCATCAGATTCACCAATTTCCATGAGCGCCTGTTCTTCATTCTCACCATATTCTGATTCTTCATCTGAGCTTTCCACCCAAGCAACAACCATAGCTTTTGTTGTGGTTTTCTTGGGTTGGACCAGTTCCTTCTTCCTGTTCCTTCGTTCGTATCTCTCCCTTTTCCATTCCACTTCCCACTAAGGACAGTTCTTGATATAGTGGTCAGTCTTTCCACATTTGTAGCATCCCTCATTTGTTGGCCTTTCTGGAGCTTTTGCTTTGTTGTAGTTTCCACCTCTTGATATGCCCTTTTTCTTTATGAGGAAGTTTCTGAATTCCTTTGTGATCATCGCCATCTCGTATTCCTCCAGATATTCTCCCTCAGTGATTCTCAATGCTAGACTTCTTTCCTTCTTAGGAGCATCCATTTTCATTGTCTGCCTTCTAAGTTCGTAGGCAGTGAGGTTTCCAATTAGCTCGTCCAACTTGAGGGTTGCCATGTTTTTGGATTCCTGAATAGCAGTGATTTTGCTTTCCCAGGAAATTGGTAAGACCCTTGTCATAGTCCTTTCCACCCTGTCCTCTTCAAGGATGATTCTTCCAAGAGACTTGAGTTCATTTGTCAGTGTTGTGAACCTCGTGTACATTTCTTGGATTGTCTCTCCTTCTTTCATAGTAAAGTTTTCATACTAGGAGTATAATAAAGTACCTATTGATCTTTTCACTTAAGGTGTTCCTTCGTGTTCCACTTGCAAGGTATCCCAAATTTCTTTGGCAGTGGTGCAGCTCTGAATCCTACTATACTCGTCTGGACCAAGTCCACAAACTAGCCACTTTTTGGCTTTAGCATTTTAATCCCACTTCTTCAGATCCTCAGCAGTGCAGTCAACTCTAGTCTTTGGCACATCTACTCCTTCAACAGTCTTCTTCATGGTGGCTAAAGGACCATCGGTGACTATGTCCCAGAGTTCATAGTCTTCTCCAATCAAGTGGTCCTTCATCCTGTTCTTCCACCAGGAGTAATACTGGCCATTGAAAAGTGGTGGCCTTGCAGTTGACTGTCCTTCCCAGTTTCCAGGTGGTGCACTCATTTTGATCTTTTTCCAAGGTGTTAGCCTCTTCAAGTATAACCTCCTCTGATACCAATTGATGTTTTATACGTCAATACCACACAAGAGAGGGGGGGGGGTGATTTGTGTGGTGTCCAATTTTCGCGTGCAGTCACTATAAAAGAACCAGGTTCTTCTAGGTGTTCCAACTTCTACAGTTTGCGGAAAAGTAATTGCAGAAATAAAAGAACACAACAATTTTACGTGGAAAACACCTGGCTCAAAAGGTGAAAAAACCACGACCTACTTCCCAGTAGGATTTTCCCAAACTCTTCACTATGTCAATGAGCCAAGCAACATTTACAAAATAAACTCTTTTGTAAACCTAAGGACTAACTCTAATCCCTTTGTAGCAACCTAGCCTCTAGCTAATTGCGACAAACTTCAAGTTAACTCTAACTTGAACACTGTGTACCTATTATAATTTGCTTCCAGAGAAAGCTGAAAGATACAATATGTAATCACCTACTACAAATAACTAGACTCAAAAGAAAACAGATGGAACTGGTTCTTTGAGCTGGTTCAAGTAGCTTTTGAGTCGCACAAGGATTCTTCACATGATCTGCTTGCAAAATATCTTTGGTAATTTTGCTTTCAATTCTTGTTTCACTTCTGCGTATGTGCGTGCTCTCTTCAGCAGGAATGCTTCAACAATTTATAGAATCAGTAGTTGAGATGTTGTTGTTCAGTTCTGATGCAACTCTTCCTTGGTGGAAGAGTTTGAGTCTATCTCAACTTCCTTTATCTTCCTTTAACTTGATTCTGTCCTACCTGAATGCGAAGTCCATCTCCTTATCAATTTGCAACCTTTTCGTTTTGTAGATAACCCCTTAATTCTGAGATGATGTTTATCTCCTGCGCATGGACTCTTCTCGTGCCATCTAGTCTGCTTGACTATGTTTGCCCTGATGG
>ML281042.1:88140-105367 GCA_005239495.1 Nicotiana undulata
TATATATATATATACTGGCGCTCGGCATGTACAAGTAAATTTGCAACTCAGAGTAAGAACTACTCCCAAAACCCGGTAGTTACAAGCCATAAACTCTAAGAAAGTACTAAATATCTCAATATATCAAAGTCTAAAGAGAATAAGGGAAACGACATAATAAGGATCGAGGGGAACTCTGAGGTATGTGGATGCTGGCAGATATACCTTGAAGTCTCCCAGCAGCTGCACAATGATCTACTATCGAGGCTGATAAGATGTACGTGGGTCTGCACAAAAACATGTGTAGAAGTATAGTATGAGTACACCACAACGGTACCCAGTAAGTGCCAAGCCTAACCCCAGTAGAGTAGTGACGAGGTCAGGTCAGGCCCCTACTGGAATATAAAAAATAAGGCAGAAGGTGAAATGATAAAAATGAATGAGAGGTTAATGAAACATTAAGAATGCACGGAAGAGCAACAACACGGGGAAAGCAAGAAGACAATTACAACACGTAAGGAAGAGAACGTCTTACACGTTAAGGAATAACAATAACAACAAACAATATAGCAAATAGAGGAAAATAGTAACCACACGGTAGAAACCTTGTGCCACAATAACAACCCGCACCGAAGAAACCTCGTGCCAATAACACTCTACACAGATGAGACCTCGTGCCAATAACACTCCGCATGGAAGAAACCTTGTGCCAATTACCCTCTGCACGGAAGAAACCTCGTGCCAATAACACTATGCACGGAAGAAACCTCGTGCCAATAACACTCCGCATGGAAGAAACCTCATGCCAATAACACTACGCACGGAAGAACCTCGCGCCAATAACACTCCTCACGGAAGAAACCTCGTGCCAATAATACCCCGCGCAGAAGAAACCTCGTGCCGATAACACTCTGTATGGAAGAAACCTCGTGCCACAACCAAACAATCATCTCAACAAGAATCATGAAAGTCAACACGTAGTAAATGAAACAATGATATTACAAGCAAGGAAATCCTACAGTTAAAGAACAAATACAGAATCAAGGAAAAGCAGGCAATTTAACTAAGCATGTTGTACAAATTTCAATTGAGATATGAGACACGTAGACATGTGAAATTAGGCTAAACAAGATGACTGCACGTGCTAGAATAACTCAATTAAGGGATAAAAAGGAAACTACTTAGAAATGACCTAGATTTCAACATTTAGCCCGTGTACGCACTCGTCACCTCGAGTACACGGCGTTTTACATATCACAAATTATTACAACAGTACCAAATGCTAAGGGGATTTTCACGACCCAAAATTCAACTTGTCGTGGTGGCACCTAACCCAACCCACCAGGTAAGCTAATTATCAACTATCATATTCTAATGAATTTTAATAAGACAATTAAGTAAAAGAAAATATCTGAATCTTATACATTTCCCAAGGATTGGTATAACAAATCATGCGCTTCTACGATTAGAATTTACAAAGATGGTATGAAATAAATACATCATCATATGTCAAATTGTACATAAACAGATTTTATGAATCTAAGGTTACCATGAACAAAAGGTAGCTACGACCGGAACACAAGTACATCTTCAAATCCAGCTCTTGTCGATCTCAGCAAAGTTAGCAGTCAACATATGCACGCAAGGTGCAGAAGTATAGTATGAGTACAACCGACCCCATGTACTCAATAACTAACAAACCTGACCTTAGGTTGAAAGTAGTGACGAGCTAGAAAAAAGGTCGAGTCCAACATCAATAGCCAACAACAATTCATAACAACGTAAAACAAGTAATAAAGGAAGTAATTCAAAGATGAAATGCTCAGCTTATTCATAGTTTTCCGAAAAATAGTTTCGTCTTTCGAGTATATCACTGAAAACCCAAATCCATTACCTAAATCGTCGAAAATACGAGTAACTTTGAATACATTATTTTTTCCCAAAATCCTTTCAACAATAAATAATATGTTCCATTTTTCTTTCCAGATATCCCGTGTAACATATATCACTATGCCCATATGTCAATATGTGTGAGAAGTCATGAATGACGTGATATTGTACAACATGAAGAATAAATGCATCTCTATGATTGTATGTCATATGTGCATGTCAATGCCATGTACCTCAGAGATGAACTCATGTACTCACACTCTCAGAGTACTCAATCTCACTGTCTCACACTTTCAACTCATCATGCTCAACCACTCAGTACTGTATATGGCCAATCCGGCCCAGGGAAGATCTATCCCGGAATATATACATCAACTGACCGTCAGTCACTCAGTACTGAGCAGGGTCAAATCCAGCCCCGTGGGGAAGATCCATCCCCAGGTATATAAATGCTTTGGACAATATCCATGTCCTGGGAAGTCCATTCCTCAATATAATCAACCGTGCTTACTGGGGGTGTGTGTAGACTCCGGAGGGGCTCCTTCAGCCCAAGCGCTATATCAAGCCAATCATGGCACAAATCAATATTTTTTCCGCTGCGTGCAACCCGATCCCATAATATAATCAATATAACATGATGTGGCATGCAGCCCGATCCCATAACATCACTCACACTCAGGACCTCGACCTTACTCAGTCATCAATCTCTCCAGTCTCTCGGGCTCACAATGCGATAGAACTAGCCCAAAATGATAATATGATATGTTAATAAACGGTAACAGAGACTGAGATATGATATGCATATGAATGCGTATGTAATGCACTGAAAGCAGACAACCCAACAACAGAAATGACCTCAGTGGGTCCCAATAGGATAAGCATGTATCCTAGACATGTTTTCTAATATAGATCACAGCTCAATAGATCAAGTACGTAGTAATTTCATAGTTATAGGTAATATTAGGTAACTACACAATACCACAGAAATAACAGAGTCACAATTCACACGGTGCACGCCCGTCACCTAGCATGTGCGTCACCTCAACATCGACCACATAACACGAAATTCAGGGGTTTATACCCTCAACACCTAGCCAATTCCAATACCGAGCAAGCCAAACGATTCTCCAAAAATTCCATCCCGTGTGTTCCGACCTTTGAATGGTTCGAAACTAACCAAAAATAACTCAAATACATCGAACAAGCTAAAGGAACCAATCCCAATCGACAAAGGCCAAATCTTAAATCAAAAGCCCAAAGTTGGCCAAAAAGTCCAACCCAGTCCTGCACCTCGGAATCCGACAAAACTCAAAAAATCCGACAACCCATTTGACTACGAGTTCAACCATACTAGTTTTACTCAAATCCGACTCCAAATCAATGTTCAAAACTCGAAAATTCACATTATGAAACTTTGGGCTAAAACCCCAAATTTCTCTTTTGAAATCATTAACCAAATGCCAAAAACAAAGATAGATTCATGAAATATAACCAAAATGAGTAGAGAACACTTACCCCAATCCATATGGTGAAAATCGCTTCAAAAATCGTCTCAATCCAAGCTCCATAGCTCCAAATATGCAAAAACGTTCGAAACCTTAAAAGTAGAGTACTATATACACCTTTCCAGGGGTACCCTTCGTGATCACGGTTACAAACATCGCGATTGCGATTACAAAATTTTTTAGGACAATTTTTACCCTATGCGATTGAGGCCATCTCCCCGCGATCGCGAAGAACAAACTTTCATTTAACCCTTCCCAACTCTTCTCAGACATCCTATAGTATATTGGCCATAACTTTTTGTACAAAATTCTAAATGAAAAACATTTTGATTTTATGTAAACTAGAATCAAAGGGCTATTACTTTCATTTTTGGATCATCTCCAAATTTCTTACAAATTGCAAGATATAAGCTTCCAAAGTCGGGTTAGTAAAGTAGAGATATTCTTCTGTGCGATCGCGAAAAGGCTTCCGCGATCGCGATTCACAACTCCATTTTCCTATTTTTCTCTTCGCTAACGCAACCAAATCCACGCGATCACAATGTATACCCATGTAGCCAACAAACAGCAACTAAAAATGGCCTATAAATGGTTCGAAACCACCCTGAAACTCACCTGAGCCCTCGGGGATCCACGCTAAACATCCATAAAAGTCTAGAAACATCAAGCAAACTTGCTCGCGCGATCAAATCACCAAAACAACACTCGAAACCATGAATTGGTGATCAACAACATGAAATTTGAAGGAGGACTCAAGAACTTCTAGAATTGCAACCAAGCGTCCGAATTCTATCAAACCAACTCCGAACGACCCCGAAATTTGCAAGCAAGTTCCAAATCATAACGCAGACTCGATATTTCAAATCACACCTCAAATCGACTTAATGAAGTTAATTGTCACGACCCAAAATCTTAACTCAGGTCGTGATGGCGCCCAACAACAGGGTCAGGCAAGCCAACATTTAAACTACTACGGTTCCTTCTCATTTGCCTTAAACATATCAATATATATACTAAGTTATAAAGCTTAGAGTATTAACCGACTAGGGGTAACTAACCAGTTTTAAACAAAACAGTCATAATGAGGTGTGAGTCCAAAATATGCATATATGTACAGACATAATCTACACAAATACTATGTGTGTGCCAGGAACTAGTGTCACGAGTATCACGGGCATACTAACTGGATATACAAAAGATAAAAATATGCAATTCCTACTGTTTGAAATAAGTAGACGGGAAAATAGGCCAAAGAAACTCCATGGTGCTGCTGAGGATCGTCAGGAGAAGCAGCTCACCGTGAAGTCAGGTCCACTATAGTCAATATCAAGCTCCTGGTCTGATAACCAGATGCATCAGCCTCAGAACCTGTACAGTTAAGTACAGAAGTGCAGCATGAGTACATAAATAAATATGTACCCAGTGAGTTTCCCGTCTAATCTCGAAGAAGTAGTGACGAGAGGTTGACTAGATACTCGCTAAGGTCCAGCAATATAATATATAACGAGATATGGCGAAAGCAATAGGAATGTGAATCAGCAAACAACAAGTACATAGCAAGTAATGTAACCCTGGTAAATATCAGAAAAATGAACAACAAAGTACCAAAATCCTCTCATAACCAATACCTGACAATCCCGTTACAAGTGACTCAGAACTCAAGTGATCATACACACACCAGGACAAGACAACCGTTCAGAGTCATAAGGGTGGTCATAATGACTGAGGTCATAAGCTAACCCACGATCGCGAATCATACCTGCGACTCGCGTGCTGACTCGATATAATAAGCTGACCCACGATCTCGCATTGTACCTACGACTCGTGTGCTAACTCGATAATGATAAGCTAACCCACGATCGCGCATCATACCTGCGACTCGTGTGCTGACTCGATAATAATAATATATAAGCTGACCCACGGTCGCACCTTCAGTCTGTGACTCGTGTGCTGACTCGATAACAAGTGCATATACATATATAGGTACATATGTGTACCGACTCACCAGTGACCTCAACAGGACTGTGCCAATACCACTGTAGCCAATTGGGATTGAAATCATAATATTTCACCTTTCCATGTCATCTCAAAAACAATCACAACTTACAATACGTACAAGGTACAAATAAGGCACATAGAGGAATGCTCGTGACTCCTAAAGCTACCCGACATAGCAATATAGTCGCCACGTACGGACTCTCGTCACTTGGTACGTACGTAGCCCCCGCAACATGTATATACAATAAATAGAGTACCTATGGGGACAATTCCCTCTTACAAGGTTGGAAAGGAGACTCACCTCGTGTCGAATCTACCTCTCGGACCAAGAACGCGCCCGCAACTCCGAACTCTACCCCCGAGGACTCGTAACTGGAGTAGAAAAATCCGTATAATATTCTTGGAAAAAGTTTCACCGTACTTCTTTAGAATCACGAAATCCCGTTGCTATTACGCAGTATAGTTTCGGATAAAACAATTTGCTGAAGCAAAATCGCATAGGTCTAATCCTTGTAAGGAATTTATGTGAATTCCATACGTTTGGAATCCTTGGCACAATGTCTTTTGTCCTAACATTGTCAATGTAGTAGTTTGATTTAAGTGTTTTGAGAATGAAGTTTATTCAATGCCTATAAGAAATGGCTAACGTCCTTTTGTATCTTCTGATTGTAGCTTTATAGTATTTGATATGAAAAAATATATGTAATGAAATGAATGTGTACTAACACATTAGTTGCCACCTATTAAATATTGATCAATAGTCATATAGTTAATGAGTGGCTCGCTGCCACGTCATCCTTCAATCTTTATCTAAAGTTTTTCAATTAATTTAATTAGGTAATATCCCGTTACCCGATAATTAATCAATTGCCCGTATAATTAAGAGTTGTCTTAAATTACTTAAAATTCTAGTTATTCTTAATACACTTTCTATATTCCACTATCATGGTCATATGGTACCTTGTATGGTACTGGTCCATAAATAACGGATAGTTTAGCTCGGGCCGTATTTTATTCCAGATCAGCCACCGTCAACAAAACTCGTTTTCTTTAATTTGCTTCCCCTATCACCTTCACGAATTTACTTATCACTTGTTTGAAATAGAATAATCCTTATAAATTCAAAATAAATCTCATTTAGGGAAACGGGGTCCGATAACACAAAACGACCGGTCGGGTCGTTACATTAATGAACGTTCAACTTCCGAAACTCGCGCCCGAAACATATCCAATCAATCCAGAATGGACTCAAACACAAGTCCCAAGTGACATAACGAAGATATTCCAATTCCCCGAACCACAATCCGAATTCGATATCTCCAAAGTCAACTCTCGGTCAAACTTATAAACTTTTCCAAACCTTCAAATTCCAAATTTCACCAATTTGTGTCGAAACCTTCTAGAAACATCCAAATGCAAATCCGGGCATACGCCCCGGTCCAAAATCACTATACAGAACCATCAAAACTCCAGTCGAGGTCTAATAATAAAATGTCAAACTTGGTTAACTCTTTTCCAACTTAAAGCTTAACTCATGAAATTCATTCTTCCAAATCGATTCCGAATAACCTAAAAACAAAAACGACGATTCACATAAGTCATAATACATCATACAGAACTACTCACGCCCTCAAACTACCGGGAAAAGTGAAAATGTTCAAAACGACCGGTTAGGTCGTTACATGGATTCCCCCCCCCCCCCACAAGGTTAGACAAGTCACTTACCTCAAGCCAAGCTCAATCAGTCAATAAGAATGCCTTTCCCTCGACTTTCCTACTTTGAACGGCCAAATCTAGCCTAAAGAAATTACATACTATAAATATGAATATATGAACCTAATCTAAATAATGAAATCATGGATTTAACAAGAAATTAGAAAATCGCCCCAAAAGGTCGACCCAAGCCAATGTCTTGGAAACGGGTAAAAGTCACAAAATCTGAACGCCCGTCCAACCACGAGTCCACCCTTACCAAAATTATTCAAATTCGATACCAAAACCTCGATAAAAACCTCAAAATTCGATCTAAGAATTTTACACCATGTTCCCCAATTTTCTCAACCTAAATCCTTAAATATAATAAAAAATGAGTCAAGAATCCTTACCAAAATGTTTTCTCTGAAAATCCCCATAAATTTTGCCTCAATCAGAGCTTTCAAAGTCCCAAAAATGAAAATGAGAGAAAATTCCCTATTTTGAAATTTTACTCTGCCGCCCAGGTGTTTACACTACGCGATTGCGGAACATCACATGCGATCGTTAGCTTCCCCAACAAAAAGACTTACGCGAACACTGTTGGTACCATGCGAACACGAATCACTATTTTTCTCAACTTACGCGATCACTTCTCCCCTCACGCAATCGCGAAGCACAAACGCATAAGAACTAGTTGCCCTCTCTCCTCTTTGCGAACGCGACAAAGCCCACACGTTCGCGATGCAATGCCTTGCCAACCTACACGACCGCATACCCCAACTCGCGAATGCATAGGGTAAAAATTACCACTGCCACAAACAAGCATACGTGATCTCTGACCTGTTCACGCGATCGCGTATAAGGAAAGCAGATACAAACACCAGAAATGCGTTAGCCATAACACCAAATCTACAATTCATCCGTTAACCATCCGAAACTCACCCGAGGCCCCCGAGACCTCAACCAAACCTACCACCAAGTTCAAAAACATCATACGAACTTAGCCGAGGCTTCAAATCACATCAAACAACTCTAAAACCACGGATCACACTCCGATTCAAGCTTAATGAACGTATAAATTTCTAACTTCCACATTCGATGACGAAACCTATCAAAAAACGTTTGATTGACCTCAAATTTTGCACACAAGTCACATTTGACATCACAGACCTACTCCAACTTCCAAATTGGGATCCGATCCTGATATCGAAAAGTCCATTCCCGATCGAACTTCACAAAAATCTTCCAATTTTCCAACTTTCGCCAATTAACGCCGAAATGACCTACGAACCTCCAAATCAACATACGGACACACCCCTAAGAATCACCACAGGGAGCTATTGGAACCGAAAAACCCCCATTTCAGAGTCGTCTTCACACAAGTCAAACTATGGTCAATTCTTACAACTTAAACTTAGCGACTATATGTCCCGTTCCACTCAAAAACTCTCTCGAACCCGACACCAAGCACCCTAGAAAGTCGAGTAACTATAAAATGAAACAGAGAAGGCAATTAATAGGGGATCGAGGCTAATACGACCAGAGGGGTTATTACATCCTCCCCCTCTTAAAACAAATGTTCGTCCTCGAGCGAGTATAGAGACATACCCGAAGCGGTGAAAAAATGAGGGTAACGACTGTGTATATCATGCCCGGTCGCCCAAGTCGCCTCCTCGACTGGCTGACCCCTCCACTGAACCTTCATTGAAGCAATATTTTTTGACCTCAACTTTCGAACCTCCTGTCCAAAATGGCCACCGACTCCTAAACATAAGACAAATCCTTGTCCAACTGGACTGAGCTGAAATCTAACACATGAGACGGATCGTCGTGGTACCTCCGGAGAATAGAAATATGGAAAACTGGATGAACTACAACTAGAATGGGTGGTATTGCAAGTCTTTAAGCCACCTTTCAAACCCTCTCAAGAATGTCAAAAGGACCGATATACGTAGGGCTCAACTTGCCTTTCCTACCGAACCTCATAACACCCTTCATGGGTGAAACCTGGAGCAGGACCCTCTCCCCAACCATGAATACAATATCGTGAACCTTTCTATCCCATAACTCTTCTGTTTGGATTAGGCTGTACGAAGTCGATCCTGAATCACCTTAACCTTTTCCAAAGCATCCTAAACCAAGTCTGTACCCAATAGTCTAGCCTCGCTCGACTCAAACCAACCCACTGGAGACTGACGCCGTCTACCATACAAAGCCTCATACGGGTCCATCTTAATGCTCGACTGATAAATGTTGTCTTAGGCAAACACCGTAAGTGGCAAGAACGGATCCCAAGAAAACCCAAACTCCATCATACATGCACAGAACATATCCTCCAATATCTGAATAATGCGCTCAGACTGCCCGTCCATCTGAGGGTGAAATGCTGTGCTCAACTGAACCCGAGTACCCAGCTCATGGTGTACAACCCTCCAAAACCGAGATGTAAACTACGTACCCCAGTCAGAGATGATAGATACCGACACGCCATAAAGTTTAACAATCTCACGGATATAAACTCGAGCCATCTACTCGGGCGAATAAGTATTCATCAGTGGAATAAAATGAGTTGACTTGGTCAACCTATCCATAATCACCTAAACTGCATCGAACTTCCTCTGAGTCCGTGAGAGCCCAATAACAAAATCCATAGTGATCTGCTCCCTTTTCCACTCCGAACTCTCTAGCTTCTGAAGCAATCCACCTAGCCGCTGATGATCATGCTTCACCTGCTGACAGTTTAGGCGTCGAGCTACGTATTCTATTGTGTCCTTGTTCCTTCTCCTCCACCAATAATGTTGCCTCAGTTCCTGATATATCTTTGCGGCACCTGGATGAATAGAGTACCGCTATGAGCCTCTTGGAGAATCAACTCACATAAACCATCTACATTGGTCACACATAACCTGTCCTGCATCCTCAATGCACCATCATCTCCAATAGTGACCTCCTTGGTATCACCATGCTAAACCGTGTCCTTATGGACAAGCAGGTAGGGGTTATCATAATGTCGCTCCCTGATACGATTATGAAGAGAAGACCGAGAAACCACACAAGCCAAAACTCGACCTGGCTAAAAAACATCCAATCTAACAAACTAGTTGTCCAAGGCCTAAACATCCAATGCTAATGGCCTCTCTGTTGCTGGTAGATATGCTAGATTACCGAAAGTCTTTGTCTTACGACTCAAGGCATCGGCCACCACATTGGCCTTCCTAGGATGGTGTAGAATAGTGATATCTTAGTCCTTAAGCAGCTCTAACCACCTCGGCTGACGTAAGTTAAGATCCTTCTGTTTGAACAAATATTGCAAACTCCGGTGATCAGTGTAGATCTCACAAGGGACACCGTGAAAATAGTGCTTCCAAATCTTCAATGCATGAACAATAGCTGCTAACTCGAGGTCGTGGACATGATAGTTATTCTCATGAACCTTCAGCTGTCTAGACGTGTAGGCAATTACCCTACCGCCCGCATCAACACCACACTGAGACCAATACACAACGCGTCACAATAGACAATATAAGACCCTTAACCTGTAGGCACTACTAGTACTGGGGCTGTAGTCAAAGCAGTCTTGAGCTTTTGAAAGCTCTCCTCACACTTCTCTATCCGCCTAAAAGGAGAACCCTTCTGGGTCAGTCTGGTAATACCCCGCCAACCCAAGAAAACTCTGGATCCCTGTAGTTGAGGACGGTCTGGGACAACTTTGCACTGCTTCAATCTTCTTCGTATCTACCTTGATCCTCTCACTCGAAACTACATGACCCAAAAATTCCACTGAATGGTAGGAGGCTTTGTATGGTAGTTCCCCACTACCAGAACTGACTCCATGGTAGGAGTATCAATACTGACATCTCCCACATAAGCTAGATATGCGTCACAACCCTCCAGAACCATTCACTGAGCCTTTAGAAATGAAATAAATCTACTAGGAGTATAATCTAAGGTACCTCTCCACTCTAACCGTGGTAATCCTAGCATAGCCGGTGTCACAGTCTTGGCGTGACAATCAAGAATAGCATAATAGGGTGACAACCAGTCTATCGCAAAAATAATATCAAAGTCCACCATACTGGGCAATAATAAATTGGCTTTGGTCTTAAAACCACTAAGAACAACCAAACACGACTGATACACAGTCAACAATAAAATCTCTCACATTTGTGGACACATAGAAAGGAGAACTCAAAGAATCACGGGATACACCCAAATACGGAGCAAAATAAGATGACACATAGGAATAAGTGGAGCCTAGATCAAATAAGATTGATATAGCACTATGGCAGACCAGCAGAATACCTATAATGACCGAGTTGAATGCAATTGCCTCCTCCTAGCAGGAAGAGCATAATATCTGGCCTGGCTCCCTATTTTAAGGCGACCTCTACCTGCCCGAACTCCACCTCAAGCTGGCTGAGCAGATGGAGTGGTAGCTGGTGCTGTAACCATAGCATAAGTACCCGATGGATCACATGGAGCCTAAGTATCTTGTAGAGGTGCAACTCTCAAAGTCTAGGGCAATCCCTTACCATATGGTGAATGTCACCATACTCAAAATAAGCTCTCGGAGGACGTGGCTGCTGTGGTTGGCTCGGTCCATATCGACTGGAGTGACCGCTAAGAGCACCCCGTGCAGGAAGTTCACTAGACAATGGAAGAGCATAATAGGGAGCCTGGGTCATAGGAGTGGCCGGAATACCATTGGCGGTTGGAAGTGCTGAATGAACGAGGCGACTTACATAGACCCTATCCTAACAAGCTGTAGTTGGGGTCACGACTACAACCATATGTGTCAGACTCTCGAGACCTCTTGGCTTCTCTCCTCTCTCTCCCGAGTCATCATACCCTCCAATATCCTAGCAATTCCCACTACTTGCTGGTATGCGATGTCCATCTCTAACTCTCGCACCATGCTAAATTTGATACTGGGGTTGAGCCCATTGATAAATCGATGGACCCTTTCTCAAACAATAGCAACCAAGGATGGTGCATGCCTAGCCAAATCACTATACCGAACCGCATACTCCGACATGGTCATAAAACCCTAGTGCAACTACTCAAACTCTATGCGCCATGCATCTCTGAGACTCTAGGGAACATACTCCCTCAAGAACATATCCGAGAAATGAGTCCATGTGAGTGAAGCTGCCTTAGTCGGACTACCCAAATCATATGCTCGCCACCACTAATAAGCCGCTCCCCTAAGCTAGAACGTAGTGAAAACAACCCCACTAGACTCTGCAATACCCATAGTATGGAGGATATAATGGAAATCCTCAAGAAAACTTTGGGCATCCTCTAGCGCCAAGACACTGAAAGTAGGAGGGTGGTACTTCTTGTACCTCTCGAGCCTGAGTTGCTCCCCCTTAAAATCTACAACCCTAACCTCAGGCTAAACTGGGGCTACCGGCTGCACTGGTATAAGCTATAGAACCTGGTCGACTTCAACCCGCTTCTCTGAGGTACGGGCGGCGGCAGTTTATGCTCCTCCCCCCACCTGATATATGGCAGGAGTAAGTGGGATCAATCCTTCCTGAGCTAAAATGCCAAACATGCTCAGAAACTGGGCGAGGGTCTCCTGGAGAGCTGGTGCGTAACAGGCGTTTCAAGTGCCTGCGCTCCGATTGGAGCTACTGATGGCTCATCTGTAGCAGCTCACGGGGGTGCTCTGGCTACACCATGTGGGCGTCCTCGACCTCTACCCCAACCACGGCTTCTCACGGCTCTAATAGGGGCGGGGGTGTCTAGTCATCTGATCTAGCTGTATATGTGTCGCGCCCCCCTTTTTCCTCGCACGGGTTAGGTACGCAGAGATCGGGTTTTATGACATTCTTGACAACTCCTTAAAGGAAGAGGTTTAAGGAAGAGTCACCACCTAACGATTTTATGGTGCGTTAGGGCACCTAGAATAATTAACTCATAAACTAGTTTGCACTACCAGAGATTTGGTAAGGGCTTGAAATTATCCCAAGGGGAAGGTATTAGGCACCCCTCGAGATCCACAATGTGGGTCCCAGCCAAGTAATTTTGTAAATTTGGACAGTAAACAAGCAAGGCTCACGTAAGAGAGGATTTCAAGTAAATACTGAAATTATTAAAAGAAATTTAAAGAATAGCAAAGTAAAATCATTTGAATGAAAATGTCCTATGTTTTAAATCAATATGGATCACATCAATGTCACGCCTCGAAGAGGGGCTACACGTGGTATTAACGCAACGGTCATCATATCCATATTCTACCCTTCCCACCCCGTTAAGGTATTTAAAATGCGTGTGTCGGTCACGAAGCTTATTGCGTGCTATTACCCGTTCCATCCAATCAGTCCTAGAGGGTAGTTAGGACTACTATTCCTACAAGGCGAGAACTAGGCTGACCCCTAGGTTTAAAGGATAAACTCTAAGCGACATACAATAATAGTTAGGACTACATATAGGGGAAGCATACATGAGCAAATATGGGCTCATAAATCCCTCCACAAGTTGTACACATAAATAGCACGACTCAAGCACATAAAGGAGTCTCGAGTTTCAGAACCTAAGGCAGGATTTTAGATGTGAATACAACATTAATACAACATGATTAATGAGTTGTAGAAGAAGTATATGACCAATTTTAGACCACTGTAGTTAGTAAGCGATGTGCAAAGAGTTTCTGGTTTATATTGGGGTCCTAGAGTTTTCCTAGGTGTCTAAAATGTTCTAGATACTATTTTAATAGACATACATAATGCACTTCTTTAGGTTTAGCTCTAGTGAACAGGTGATTATGTGAGTATGATGGATGCAAGTCCTATAGGCATGGTATCTAAGACTGCAGGCATAATGTAGGAAAACCTAAACATGCTTTCCTGAATACACAAACATTTGCAGAAATCTGAAATCATTATTTTAACGATATTTTACTTATTAACCAAAAACATATAGAAACGTGATTTAAGTTGCTGTCCTATTCTCGTGAATTCTAGATGTTCTTAGCGGTATGCTTAGTATAGTATTTAAATATAAGCACGCTGAGAGTAAATTCCTAAGATAACAGGATATCTAATGCAAATATTGATAATTGATTAATATTACGAACCTAAAAAAGGATTTCTATATGCAACAGTCATGTATATGCAGAGGCAGTGTTATCGTAACAACCGTTTTTATAGTTATTTAACTAGGACATGATTTCTAAGCGGGACAGTAATTGTAACAGTCTATTACTGGTCGTTAACATGATTTGCTAAATGAACGTGAGTGTGATGGGATGCTGAATTAAAGAAACCTAAAACATGATTTACTAATTCATGGTAGATATGTCCTAAACAGGATTTCTATTGCGCACATAGGTGAAGTAAATCCTAAACATGATTTCTACTCGGATTTATACTAAACATGCATAATCCCACCCTTTTCACTATCCAACCCCGGAGTTATTTTACAAATAATTATTACAGACCAGCATATCATGAATTACACAACTGAATAAGAAAATTAAGAAGCTATACTATAGAGAGCCTAACAGTAAGCCCAAGTACCAGATCCAACATGCCATATGCCAAGACCTCTTGTAACCCCAGGTGTGTCATAGTCCCTAAGGACCTCAGAAGATCCTGGAAAGTGCCTCACACCTAGGTACCCTACCAAAGGATGAGTAAGTGCAGTGTAGAGTGCCAGCCTTGTGTGTCAAAGTTCAATGGGTACTCAAGGTCCCCAAGGCAATGCTCACACGAAGGGGGCTGAACCTGAAGTCTAAGAGTAGTGGAAAATGCTCATAGTTTAAAAGAGTGTTTAGTTTGAAAAGAGTAGTCTGAAATAACAGTACTTTGAAAATAACTTTTAGAAAAAGTAATAAAGGATTTTGTGAAAAAAAAAACAGTTTATCAAAGAGAGAAGCAATACAATCACAACTAGTACAGGGAACTCATGAAAGAGCACACGCAATAGGGGGGCAAGGAGTTGGGGACAAATGACTTTGTTATCAGCATTAGATCCAAGTTACAGGTTCTCATAGTTATCACATAGTAGTCATATAGTTGTCACACAATTGTCACAAAACATCATAGATTAATAGAGGCAAGATTGTATAGCATTCAAGTGTTAATAGAGGCAAGTTCATAACATAGGGAGTTAAACATGAATGAAAGCATATAACAATAGTAAGCTCAAGGTAAGAAACATTGACCTATAAACAAATGAGCATGCCAGAGTCACATAATGAACATGAGGCATATCAGACTAAGAAAAAGAGATGGATAGTAGTATGCAGACACAATTGCAGGGAAACACATGGAAGCAGGATACATATTCAGACTTAAAAAAAGGGAAAGACATGATGGGGTTAAGCTAATTACATGGTAGGCAGTAGAACCACAAGATAAAGCACAAAAGGAACAATAAGTAGATAAACAAGAACTGAAGCATATTGTATGGAGATACTATAAAACTAACTTAGAGACATACCAGTCGAGTGATAGAGAATAGCAAAGTGCAAGAGATAGAACAACAACAGTATGCAGAACAAAGAGAGCAAGAGTAGGAAAATAGTGTGCAGAATTAGAGAGCAGCATTGGGGATTACTCAGTCTTGGCTGTAAGCCGACTGAGTGGTCAGTAATAGATGCAAAGAGCAAGAAGAGATGTGTGTGAATAACATAGAAAGTTCAGAGCAATGTGCTTAGTGTATTGTGTGTGTGATCAGCGTAAGTGTCAGTCAAGAGTGTCTGTGTAAAGAGAGAAGACATGGTATATATAGTTTGAAAAATGAGTAGTCACACAGGTAAAGGGTGCACAATTGTGGAAATACAACCAATTAGTATCAATTAAATTACTGGACTCCTTCAATTAAGGAGTCAAGTTCAAACGGTGCAGCTAGGGCTAAATAAGGAAAGGAAATCAACTTATAAGACTGATTTTGTTTAATTAGGGACAAGGAAATCATATGGCACATAATAAGAGCCAAATACATAGTATATTGATGTGTGGCGATTTTACCACTCATTTTGGCCTCTTTTAAGTAGATTTTGTGTTGCTCAATGGATATTTGAGGTTGCTATCAGTGTATAATTGCTCTATTTGCAGGAAAATGATGCCATGAAGTGGTTGAGGTCAAATTGGAATGAAATTGAGCAAAAAGATGTTGAAACGGGCAGAAAACCTTCAGTGATTCCGCACCTGCGGATCTTTTGTCGCAGTACACAAGGTGTAAACACTCACGACCATAAAAAAGAGAGTTAAAGAAGAGAAAAGAGGAGGAAAATGGCCGAATGCGATCGCATATGCAACATGNGGCTAATTAACATAACTCACTCATATTTGTAAAATCGTGAAATACATTGGATCGTTACTTGAGTGTAATTTCCGATGCATTCATTCTTGTTGCCATTGATCATTTTACTCGCTTTCTAGGTTAGTTTATATTTTTTCATTTAGCTATAAACAATTATTCAAAAACCCAAAATCTTAATTATTTGGCATTGCGCGATAAGTGATAACTCTCTAGCATTCCTAATCGCCCTCATATTGTTCTCTGTGGGATTCGACCCCAACCTTGTTGGGTTACTATATTTGACGACGATCGCTTGCACTCTTTTAAGGTGTAAATTGAGCGTATCATATATAATAAAGGAAAGTTGCCATTAAATGCGGCGCTTGGTGGGAGGCAACCCATCGTGGTTCAAAAATTTTTAAGTCATTTTTGAAAATTTGCTTTTTAGAATAGCTTCTTATATTATTTCTAACCAATCTGCCAAGTTTCATATTTTTGGAGTTGATTTGAGCAGGTTTAGGACACCGGGGGGCCAAACGCAGTGCAAAGAAGGCACAAAAAAAATACCACTGGGCAACACTGCCCAAGTATGCGATGATCCCAGGCCCATGTGCAATCGCATACATGATATGCTATGCCAAAATGCAATCGCATACTCCCACAGAAAGATTAGAGGCAAACCCAGGTATTTTCGTACCTGCGGTCAATTAGCCGCAGGGGCGGTCACGCTGGCGCGGGCCTCTCAAACGCAGGTGCGATGGTGAGGAGGTTGACGAGAGCTCACAGCCATTCTAACCAGCCACTTCTCCTACAGTATGCTAGTCTGATGCAGACCTTAGGGAGATCCTCAAACTTTGATCTTTTCTTTTGATATTGTGCAGTGAGGTCACTGCAATATTTAACGTTGG
>ML281043.1:0-73921 GCA_005239495.1 Nicotiana undulata
AATAAATTTGATTCCTTTAGGCTATGATTGATAACATTGAACCAATTGTGATTAGATTCGAGCAGATTAAAAGCAAATTGTAAAGGAAATGCAGTGCTAGAACAGCAAATTGCTTGTGAGATCGAGGTAAGTGCTTGGTTTAACCTTGACTTGAGAGAATAGGAATCCCCACTTATTTGCTATGTGAATTGCATGTGTGTGGTGTATAGGTGAGGTGACGAGTATCTATGCACCACCAAATTGTATGTTAAACATGATCCTTGTTCCGTTTCCAACTTAATTGATTCCGGCCTTGATTGCTCTATGCCCATTATTGTTTCTATGGCTACTTGGCCTTATTATTTTGTTGTTGAAAATTATTGTGGTTATTTTGGAAGAGTATCAGTGGTTTGTTTGGTTTCCTCGTGATGCAGAAGGGTAGTGTAGTTTGACATTGTTTTTACGAGATGTATATAATTATGTGCCTGTTGGTTTCATTTTTTGTGATAGTAACGATGAGTTTATGAGGAGTACGGTTTTCTGTTTACAATTGTTGAAATAAAAGTGTTGTGAAAGACTTGGCCTGAATTTTGAAAGCTTTTGATAAATAAATAAATTGATTGTGATAAGGGGGATGTGATAAGGGGTTGTGATAAGGGGGCGAAATTTGATTGTGATATGGGAGTGAAATTGATTGTGATAAGGGTGGACAATTGATTGTGATAAGGGTGGACACTGATGTTTTTACTGGATTTCAAAAATGTTTTGTTGGTTTTTGAAACTCAAAGATTTGAAACGTACAGATTTGAAAACTTACTATTTTACTCTATTATTTTTCATATTTCGTATTTACTTCTATTTCAAAAGTCAAAACCTTGGAAGTGTTGGAAATTTTTGTGAGATCTTGGTTACAGCTGAGGCCTGGAATAGGCGACTGAGTTATGGTATTTATTATTGCAATTCATCCTTCTTGTTTGTGTGTAGAATTGTTTTCTTGCTTTATTATATGTACTATTATAGGTTAAGTTATAATTGTCCTTAGCCTTGTCACTACTTCGTCAAGGTTAGGCCCGACACTTACTCAGTACATGGGGTCGGTTGTACTGATACTACACTCTGCACTCTTTTGTGCAGTTCCAGGTACTGGTCAGAGTTAGGAGATTTTAGTAGATGATGTCATTGCTTGGAGACACGAGGTAGATCTGCTAGTGTCCGCATATTCCTAGAGTCTTCACTTATTTTCGGACACTGTTTTACTTCTCTCAAAACAGATATACAATTTCTTCAGCCCATTATTTGTAGCATTCTTAATAGTTCGTGAATATTGACACCAGGCCTTGGGATAGTCTTATGATTTGTTATTTGGCTAGAGGCCCGGTGTGGGTATTCATTTATTATTTTATTTGCGAAAATTTTGCAATGGCAGTAATAAAGCTTAGTTTATTGTGAATCATTTTGTTATGGTTGAATGGATTTCCATGGAAATTAATTAAGTAAATTCTAACATGGGCTTGCCTAGAAAGTGTAGTGTTAGGCGCCATCACGATCCCGAGGGTTGGGAATTTGGATCGTGACAATTAAAGACGAATCAAGTAAAATTATTCTATTTGAAAGTAGAGACAGAAATGTCTACATTCTTAGCAATATTGATAGTCTGGGGAATCAAACTTTTTAGCTTCAACGATTGATGATCCCTGGTTATGGCATAGAAAGCTTGGCCATGTCGGCATGCATACTATTCAAAAGCTTTCCAAACGTGACCTTGTCATTTGTCTTCCAAAACTAGACTTTTCAAAAGATCAAATTTGTGATGCATGTCATTAGGAAAACAAATTCGTTCATCTTTTAAAATAAAATATATTTTTTCTACTACAAAACCTCTTCAACTTTTGCATATGGATCTTTTTTGTCCAACTAGAACTGCTAGCATTTTTGGTAGAAAATATGCCTTTGTTATTGTAGATGATTTTTATCGTTTTACCTAGGTTATTTTTTTGAGTCATAAAGATGAAGCTTTAAGGAATTTTGAGGTCTTTTGTAAGAAGGTACATCGTGAAAAGGAATATTACATATCTTCTATAAGAAGTGGCCGTGAAGGAGAGTTCGAAAGAAGAGCCTTTGAAAACTTCTGTAATGATCAAGGAATTTCTCACAACTTCTCTTCTCCAAGATCACCTCAACAAAATGGAGTGGTAGAATGTAAGAACAGAACTTTGCAAGACATGGCAAGAACCATGATTGTGGAAAACTCTCTCCCACACCACTTCTAGGTAGAAGCTGCAAGCACAGTATGCCATATCATTAACAAATGCCTGATTCGACACATTCTTAAAAAGACTCCATATGAGTTATGGAATGGTAAGAGACCCACCATAAGTTATTTTCATCCATTTGGCTGTAAATGCTTCATTCACAATAATGGAAAGGACAATCTTGGTAAGTTTGATCCAAAAGGCGACGAAGGTATTTTTCTTGGATATTCCTCCTCAAGTAGAGCATATAGAGTGTTCAATAAAAGAACATTATGTATTTAGGAATCCATTCATGTTGTTTTTATGGATATTAACCCTCGCTTAAGGAATGAAAACTTCCTGAAGATGAGGAAATTATTTATTGTCCCAAAGCCTGTTGTTATAGGAAAAGACAATCACGATGAGGCGACCAATCAGCAAAATCAGTAAACTGAGGAACACATTGAAATCCAAGAACCATCTTCTACTGAACAGTCAACTACATTGGAAAAGGATCCAGTCACAGGTGTTCCAAATGAATGGAAAAGTGAATCTGGATATTCCCACAAGTTCATCGTCGGAAATCCATAAGAAGGTATCACTACCAGAAGATCTCAAAAGCTCAACTTTCACATGGTCTTAATATCAAAACTTGAGCCAAAAAAGGTTGATGAAACTTTCAAAGATGACTACTGGGCCAAAGCCATAAAAGATGAACTTGATCAATTCGAAAGAAATAAAGTGTGGGACTTGGTTCCAAAACTATCCAATGTTTCCATCGTAGGAACTAAATGGGTATTTATAAATAAGCTGAATGAATCTGGTCAAGTAATTCGTAACAAAGCAAGGCTAATCGCCCAAGGTTACTCACATCAAGAAGGAATCGACTACGATGAAACATTTGTTCCTGCAGCAAGATTAGAATCCATTCAAATACTACTTGATTTTGCTGTTCATAAAGGATTCAGGCTATTTCAAATGAATGTAAAAAGCGCCTTCCTAAATGGATATATCTCTGAGGAAGTATATGTGAAACAACCTCCTAAGCTTTGTAAGCAACAGTTTCTCAAACCATATATTCAAGTTGTCGAAAGCTCTATACGGACTCAAACAAGCCCCCCCTGGTGTGAAAGACTAAGCTCTTTTCTTCTAAATCAAAGGTTCAAACGAGGTAATATCGATATAACTCTGTTTATTAAGCACTCAAATTCAGGTAATCTTATTACTCAAATTTATGTAGACGATAATATTTTTGGAAGTTCTAACTCCGTATTATGTGAAGAATTTGCTCATATTATGAAAGAAAAATTTGAAATGAGCATGATGGGAGAGCTAACTTTCTTTCTTGGATTACAAATTAAGCAATATTCCAAAGGAATATTCATAAACCAAATCAGGTACACTAAGGAACTCATAAAAAAGTTTGGAATGGAGAATACAAAACCTATTGGAACTCCAATGAGCCCAACAACGACTCTTGAAGAGTACAAGAATGAAAAAAGTGTGGATGAAACAATGTATAGATGAATTATTAGATCTCTACTATATCTCACGCCTAGTCATCCAGATATAATGTTCAGTGTTTGTAAGTGCGCAAGATTTCAGTCTGCTACAAAGGAATCTCATTTGACTGCAGTTAAACGCATTATTAGATACCTCATTAGGACCACTGAATTAGGATTATGGTATGATCATTCTAACAATTTTGATTTAAAAGGTTTTTCATATGTAGATTTTGCAAGTGATAGGACTGACAAGAAAAGCACTAGTGGCACATGCCAATTACTGGGAATGCTCTAATTTCCCCGCATAGCAAAAAACAAAATTGTGTTGCCTTATCAACTACTGAAGCATAGTTTTTAGCTGTTGGAAGTTGTTGTACACAAATTCTTTAGATCATGCATCAACTTCTTGATTATGATTTAACACTTGCTTCTACTCCTATTTTTGTGATAACACAAGTGCTATATGTCCGTCAAAAAATTCTGTGCATCTTCCTAGGGGAAACCATATAGAAATTAAGCATCATTTTATTCGTGATCATGTTGAAAAAGGTGATATTCCGTTAGATTTCATTAGAACTGAGTCCCAACTTGCTAATATTTTTACAAAACCCCTTTTGGGAGAACGATTTTGTCTACTGCGTAAAAAAATCGGTATTATGTTTGTTGCATAAAAAATATTGTGTATCTTTGCAAAATATTTTACTTCCTTTTTAGTTTTCTTAATTGATGGGTTTATTAATTTGATGTGAGTGCAATTATTACCTTCTATTGGTACCGCCAAAGCAATTTCTCTGAAATGTCACTTCAATCTGAGCCTACCCTTTCCTCTAACCGATGTAACCCTTCAATCTTCCAAAGGCTTAGTTAAATACCTTTCTTTTCTCTCATTCTCCATCATTTCTCACCAACTCCTCCACCATGGCTAAGAGAAACTTCTAATCCACCACGGCCACAAGACGAAGCAAACGATTTCAAAAATCCCAAACCCTAAAGAAACCGTCGACCTTGAATCATCTCTTGACTCAAACCTTCTCAAAACCGATAATGAAAGTAGTGACTCATCAGAGGATCTTCCTGTAAGCAAGAAAAAGGCATGAAAACGACCTATGGATCAAACCCCCAAAAGGGCTGCATGCAAGAGAGAAAAAGTGAAAAGCATAGATTTTGGGCCGGAGGATAAACTGAACTTCCACGGACCAAGTGAGAAACCGAGGTTGAGTCCTATAAGCCTAAATCTATGGCTTATGGACGCTTTGTAAGTATATCTCTTATGAAAGATATACATTGTGATGTGATTTCTATTTTTGATTTTCAGCGCCTTTCTCCTCTGTTTGATACTGTTGGAAATTTTGTGTATGAAGAACCTATAAGGATGTTTTATGCAAAAAATTTCGTTAATGACAAAGATGATTTGCATTCAATTTCTCCTATTTACTCATATTGTGCAAAACTCCTGGCCAAAAGACTTTGAAGTGACCTTAGAAGAGGCAAAAGTTTTTCTGTCTGAAAACCCTCCTGATATTAGTCCTAAAACTTTTAATTTTGAACATCGTGCGTTAGACCCCATGATTGTTAATACTATTCTTCCTAGGACTGGGTCTCCCAGCACTTTGACTACTAGGGATATCTTTGTTCTTTACTGCCTTGTGAACAATAAAAGGCTTGACTGGTTTGTGTGGATTCGTCAATATATGCTTGAAAGTATCAGGGACATATCTTTTTCTGCTTCTTGTTTACCTTATGGCTTGCTCGTCTTACATATCCTTGAGGTCATGAAAGGTTGATCTAGCACCTTTTTCCCCAAAGTACATTTCAAGCACCTATGATAAGACAACCTTTGCTATGATGGGTTTCACCTTAATTAAGTGACGATGGATGGGTCAGACGTGCCAAGATGGAAAGCACATCAGTATAGGTTGAGCCAACCACTGAAGCAACAAAGCCTCAATTGACCGTTACCAACAACCTACAGAAGATTCAGCAAGGGCTAGATGGGGTAAAATCTATGCTCATTGCAATGAAAGAACAGGTGGACAACATCAGGGAAGTCATTACAGAAACGGGTACAGAGGTAACTAAGCTCAGGATGGACAACAAAGCCACAAGGAGGCAAGGAATCAGGGCACTCAACTCCATAACAGAGAAGATGGACAAAATCACCAAAGAAGTTGAAACCTCCTATGACTCTTTATGCACCAAAGTGATTAGTACCAGAAATACTTTCTGGGGAGGAACTATGGCAGTTGTGAGTGTGTTTAAAACAATCTCTTTTGCTCTTTGTTTGTTTTGTTTTGTTAATCTCTTTTGCTTTGGTATGTAAGAACTATCACTATGTGTCTCTACTGAAGGCATAATATTTGCTACCCTAACTAATATGTTCATTATCTACTCTATTATGTATGTTCTGTCTGCACTTGCTTCTTTCCTTTTGATTGATGCCAAGGGGGAGAAAACGTGAGAGTAAAGCAGAGCAACAACTCAGAAGGAGAAACACTTCAGTACATAAAAGGGCAGTGTAGAGCAACAACTCAGTGGGAGCATCATCTCAGTACATGAAAGAGAAGTGTACTCTCTTTACTCTTTTTGATTGTCACCATCAAAAAGGGGGAGATTGTTACACCTAAGTTTCAATGATGACAGTGGTGCAAATCTAATTGTATCTATTTGATTGCAGAAAATTAAGAGGACAGTGCTCAATCAAAGGAAGTCAAGATGTCAAGGCCATCAAAAAGGAAACAAGACCAAGTACAGCCGCAATAGGAAGCCAGTCCTTACTTCAAGGATCGATTTGGTAAAAAGAAATCTGAAGATTCTGGGGAATGATCGATCAAGTCAAATCATAAATCACTCCCTTGATTGTGAATGCGAAAAGGAAGGAAGTTAATAAATCCAGTTCATCTCTTGAGCAGGATTCTGAGGCACCCCTTGGGTCAAAACTCTTACAATATTGTGTGCCTCAATCAAGGGTCAATCTGCAATGGCTACTCAAGACTCACGTATAAGAAGACTTACAGACTCAAGAATTCGATCACGCAACTTATAAATGTTTCTATACCTTTCTAATCCATAGCACAAACACTGTATTCCTGAGTTTACTAGTGTCTCAAAAGATAGTAAGTGTTAGGAAATAAAACAAGAGTTGTGTCAAGTTTGCAAAACGTTGTTGCTGAAAATCGTTGGTGGTAAACGATCCAAAAACCACTACTGCTGTAACAAACTATTGAAGGTCTAAGAGAACTCTTGTGACCCAAGAGAACTGGATGTAGATACCACACCAGTACTGAACCATTATAAAACTCATGTGTTCTCAGCTTTTAAATTACTCATAATTTATTTCCACTGCAAATCAAACCTGCTGATAAAGTGAAGTCGGCTATTTCTCTCCTAAGTCGACTAAGTTTTTAATTTGGGTACAATTCACCCCCCTCCACCCCCCCCCCCCCTCCCCTCCCCCAAAAAAAAACCACACACGTGTATATGTTTTCTTAGAGGAGTATTAAGGATGATAATATATATATATATAGATATATTGGGAAAATGTCACTATAATATAGTTGCTCTCAAAATAATAGCCGAAAATTATATATTTTGCTTATATATATACATTTTGTATGTTATATACAAAAATTGTACAAATTTTATACGCTTTTTCGATTACCAATTGTAAATAGTTTCTGACGCGGGCTAAAAGTGATAATGACCCTCGTATATTCTTGCAGCTAATAGCGATTCTGAGGTCCGAGTAATCCAAGAATTTGTAATGTATGAATATTACGTCAATTGCCATTCTTCTTCCTTTTTCTTTTCCTTGGTGAACGCGAGAGTTCTTGGATTTTATTATGTGACGGTTGATTAGATTATGAAGAAGAGATTTTTTTCTCTAATTAAACTGATATACTCCTAATTAATCGCTGATAAACTGATGGGAAATTTGTACTCGAATATAGAGCTTTTGTTGTGTTCCAATAATTAAAGAAGCGTTTGTGTATGTTGTGGGCCTTTGGTCCAAAAACTTAGGTTAAAAACGAGTCAATAGTGGGACATGGCAGTCTGAAAATGGTGGGACTTAGGGAAAGGAAGCATGCATGTGTATTGATGAGAAGTTGAAAAGGCAAAAAGACTTAGTTCCAAAACTATGTTTTTCTGTCTAATAATACTACTATTTCTGAGATGTTTCTCCTTCATTATTTGCATTTGAAAGTTTTTAGACATGTTCTTGTGTTGGCTTATGAAGAAATAACAACAACAAAATCCAGTGATTTACCCGTTCCCACAAACGGAGATAACGTATATGCAGACCTTATATACCCCAACGCTGAAATAGCAGAAAAGCTATTTTCGATAGACCCTTAGCTAAAAACAAGATGAAAAGGAGCAGCGACAACAGATGGTGACAACAACAAGATGGAAAATCACCGAAGCGAATGGATGCAATCAAACTGTATGAAAAAGTTTAATAAATAAGAAGAAAAAAATAATGTTTTCTAAACATGGAGTCGCTCGGAATAAATTGTTGGAGACTTTTGGTTTGGTTTTGCGCAGTTGGAACAACCGATCATCATCAACGGACAACCAAATTGCCTTTAGAGGAAAAAATTGTGTAAAGATTTCCAACCTCGCATGTCTGATTTGTTTATTTTGGTCAAAGACGAGATCCCATTTGATATTATTGAAATTTCAGTTGAGTGGTCAAATTTCCTCCTGCCAATAGTCTTCTTCTCTTTTATCTTATCTTTCTTCAATCAAGTGAATATATCTCGAGCAGAAAATGTAAGACCAATTGAAAGTGGGAGTTTTGATCTCATAATGTTTGTTGCTTTTATATATGCATTTCCCAGAGCTAAACGTAATAATCTTGATCATGAATCTGGCACAATACTTACATTCGGAATCAATTATTTGAATTCTAGTTATTTTTTGTATAGTATTATCTAATGATCATTTGAAACACAGTATATTGTTGCTGTATCTGGTCAACTTAATCAAATCTTTCTAACACGTAAGGTGATCACTGACATTTATGAGACCGAAACAACAACTTAATAAAGTAACAAGATGAAGCACCATGATATAATGATAATTTTATTATATATAATTTGCCATATCATGATGTTAAAGCTAAAGCTCCTTGTGTAACTTTTCCTAATCATGCATGATTATTTCAGTATTCTATCATTTTGCTGAAGTGGCGGTCCACTGTGAGTCCGGATCGAGGGTAAATGCTTCACAAAGGCTGTAATCATCCTTCTTGCTTGGTTTGAATCTAGTATATCCTTACTTGTCTATTCTAACTCAATTAATTGTTTATATTAAATTAATCCGCATGTCCTTAAAATCACTTAAAATTTTAATTGTTATCCGATTCTAAGGGTAAAGGGTTATACATTAAAAAATTATATCTTAAATTTAATTAAGATTGAATATATATATATATGTTTGACGGCACTTGACATATAAAATACATCCTGAATTAAAATGGCACTTCACATATAAAATATATTTGAAATATACACTAAAAATACTTCTTAAAATAAGATGACACTTCCCAAATAAATATACAAAAATTATATACATAAAATACATTTTGAATTAAAGTGATACTTGATATACAGAGTATAAAAGATGTATAAATCAATACATTTTGATTTAGGTGGCATTCAGATATGCATCAGATTTTCAAAAATGGAGTGAAGAAGATGAATGTTGTAAAGGGAGAATGGAAATTGACAAAAAAAGTACTTTCGGTGATTAGTGAGTTAGTTAACTTATTAGATGTTGAGCTTAATTTTTATAATGTGCTACTAATAGGGAAAAAATGCTCTTTATGAAATAAACAATAAATGATGCTATTTTTATAAATAATAGTTAAAAAAGGATTAAGCGTATAAAAAATCCAATTAATTAGAGTAGGGCAAGGCAGGGCGGGCTGGGTTCTCACAACTTTTTATTTGAAGGTTTTTCAGTTCTAATATTGATACTTATTTCTATTTAAAATTCTCAAATATTCTTGTTACGCATAATTTCTGACTTAACAACATTTTATGTAATAAATTGAGATTTATTTTCTCTTTTATATGATAAACAAAAAATAAAAATATTAATGAATGACCAGATCTAAATAAAAAAGATTTAAGCAAAACGGGGTAGAAGAGGGGAACGTTTATGATTTTATCAAAATGCTCTAAGGATATCCTAAATGGTGTATGGTAAAGTCCCCACCCTATATATAGTTTATATTGTTGTAATTCTTTAATAAGTAAAATATTCAACCCTATATTTGTACTTCGATCTTATAAAATCCTTGAGTTTTGGTATCTAATAGAAGTATATTCATTGTGGTGATTGTCATACTTTTCTTTTTTACTTTAATTTTTCTCTCTATCATCTAACCATAAAGAAAATAATACTACTATTCCTCAAGGGAAAATGCAAGCATGAAAGAAAACAAGTTAAAGCTAATGTACCTAAAGAATGATTACTAATTAGATCCAATAAGAATGAAAACTTAGGTAAAATTCTACAAACAACATGACCATTGTTGGTTGACGTTTTTTTTTAGCGTTCAGTCAATCTACCATGTATAAAGAACGGTATAAAAAATATTGGAATGATATTAATTTGTATGTAAAAATTTAATAATAATAATAATAATAGCAACAACAAGAAGAAGAAGAAAATAGAAAAATAATCAATAGGATGTTCGGTAATTCCATAAAAGAAAAAAAATGCAAAAAGTAGAAAATGACAGTGTTTAAATTAAAATTAGTTGGAACAGAGAGAATATGAGTTTTGAATGGGGTAGCTCTTAGGTGACTGAGCTGGTGATGGTATTCTTTCCTAAATGGAGCTAGTAGGGTTCATTAATTAATTAATTAATTAATTAATGTCACAAAATTTATTAAAATGAAGAAAGAAGAGAGATCCATCTATGATCTGCGACAAAAGAATATTAGTAGTCAAATCTTAGCTTCCCAGTCCCCAGTTCCCCCACTTAAATTATTTTTTCCAGCATAAGTTGTTGAATGACCCAACAAACATAACTTAAAATTATTTAACAATACAAAAGGCTTTCCTAAACAATGCAAATTTTAATGGTGTTTACTACTTAAATAAAAAAATTATATTCTCTTTGTGCTAAAAGTTGTCCTAAAGCATAGGAAATGAAACAACTAAAGGAGAAGGAAAGCAAAATAGTTCAATACTATGACTTTTTGACTAAAAACGTTTTCCGCATCCAAGAAGAGTAAAAGGGGGGAAATGGTAGCAGAAATTTTAATCACAATTAATATGTTTTTGAATGGATAACCTTGTTCTTACTACTCATTAGAAATTATTGAGAATTTTGATTTTTGGTGTACAAATTGTTCTCCAAGTTAGTACTTGAATGGAACTTTGTATACGGGTGAACTCGGAGTACAGCCGGCCACAAAGGAAATGTTCGCAGTCGACGAGGTGATCTCGCGTCAAAGAACACCCAGCTGACTAGGAAGAAGAAACTAAATAGTAATCACTAATACATGCCCCGACCGAACTGGAAGAGCGAGGAGTAGGAGAGGATGATGATTACAGAGTCCCTAGGTCGGTCATTGCCCCTGATAATTCTGATGCCACCAAATCTACAGTTGAGGTGCTGGAGAAAGTCATATTGATCGAATACTTGTCCGATCGGAAGATATACTTAGGCAAAGGTTTTACTCCCGAGCTCAGAAAAAAACTCATTGAATTTCTTATAGCTAACATAATTTGTTTCTCTTGGTTCCATCTTGAAATGACAGGGACCCCGCCAGAGGTAACCACTCATAAGCTGAGTTTGGACCCGAAGTTCCATCCGGTTAAGCAGAAAAGGAGACCGCAGTCCGAGGTCATGCAACATTCATCAAGGCTGAGGTATCTAAACTCCTTAAAATAGGATCCATCGGGAAATTAAGCACCTGAACTAGTTAGCGTAGTATCTAAGAAAGGAAATAAACTAAGAATGTGTGTGGATTATAAAGGTCTGAACAAGGCATGCCCTAAGAATTCTTTTCCACTGCCTAATTGTTAGTAATCTGTATTTCTGTAAAATAAATGAAACAATAAACTTTCTGAAAATACAGAAAGTTAGAAGAACTAAAACGTCAAAATAAATTCTGAAAAATAATATAGGAATAAATAGCGAAACCCACTGAATACACAGTGTGTCCTTAAGAAAATTATTTCCCTCAAGTACCTGAGGTTGTGGAATATATCCCCCCACGATAGAACGATTTAACTCACCAGCGTATCGGTACCTAAAACTCTGGTGATCGGCGAACCACTCGATGGTCGTAAAACACACTAGAATATTTTATGCAGAAGAAGAAGAAGATCAGAAAATTTAGTAAGTAAAAATTCTGGGATTTAAGGCATATTTATAGCCAATTTCGTACTGTTTCTGAAAAGGTTTTGCAACCTTTCAGAACAGCCATAGTTGTTGGAACATGTGTGAATCCTTTCAGAACAGTCATAGTTGTTTGAACAAGTGTGAATATTGCGGAAAAATTAAAAACGAATTTAAAATAATCCGAGAAAGAAAAACGGGCCGGACCGGATCGGGTCACGGATCATTCCGGATTTGAATTTTTCGTTAATTAATTAATTAATTTGAAAGGAATTTTGTCCAAAAAGATTAATCTATCAATCTTTGACCAAATCCGAATCTGAAGCCGAGCCGAGCGAGCGACGACGACGACGGCGCGAGGCTTGCCTTCTTCTCAACTCTTTAAGAGCTAGAAGAAGAGCTTCTCTATATACACATAGATTTTTTTTCCTTCTTCCAATGAGGGACAAAGTGCACTAATTCAAAATTTCACTTCCCTCCATTTCTTTTTCCACCATTTTCCATTCACTCCCTTTAAGCTACACCAAGCTTAAAATTAAGCTACACTAAGCTTAAAATTAAGCTACACTAATCTTAAAGACCAACACTAACATCGATCGGATGATCGACGCGACAGCCGGGCACGAGATACTCAGTTTTCTCGATGCCTATTCTAAGTACAACAAAATTCGAATGGATCCGGGCGACCAAGAGAAAACTTCCTTTATCACTAAATCTGGCACCTATTGTTATAACATAATGCTATTCGGATTATAGAACACCGGTTCCACCTATCAACACCTAGTAAACCGCATGTTCGAATAGAAAATAGGGAAATCAATGGAAGTTTATATTGACGACATGTTAGCCACGTCCCTGCTAGTATATGACCATTTGAAGTATTTGCATGAAACCTATTGTTATAACATAATGCTATTCGGATTATAGAACACCGGTTCCACCTATCAACACCTAGTAAACCGCATGTTCGAATAGCAAATAGGGAAATCAATGGAAGTTTATATTGACGACATGTTAGCCACGTCCCTGCTAGTATATGACCATTTGAAGTATTTGCATGAAACCTTCGACATATTGAAGAGATAAAATATGAAGCTGAACCAAGAGAAGTGTGCATTCAGAGTCGGATCAGGAAAATTACTCGGGTTCGTGGTATCTAATGGGGGAATCGAAATCACTCCCAACAAAATCAAAGTCATAGAAGACATCACCGTAGTGGACAATGTCAAGGTCGTTCAAAGGATGACTCGGGTGTATAGCCACCCTGGGCCGGTTCATACCGAGGTCCTCGGACAAAAGCCATCAGTTCTTCTCCCTGTTGAAGAAGAAGAATAACTTTTCCTAGACCCCGGAATGCCAATAGGCTTTGTAAGAACTCAAACGATACCTCTCGAGCCCCCTCTCTCCCTGCTCCACACTCCGAAGGCGGATGAACAGTTATACCTTTACTTGGCTGTTTCCGAGGTGCAGGTCAGTGGAGTCCTAGTCCGGGAAGAGGAAGATATGCAATTCCCTATTTACTATGTCAGTATAACTCTAGGCGAGGCCGAAACAAGATATCCTCACCTGAAAAAATTAGGGATCGCTTTGCTAAGCGCCTCCAAAAAGTTAAAACCGTACTTTTAATGTCACCCCACATGTTTCGCGACCTTTTACCCACTGAGGAACATCATGCACAAGACCGAGATTTTGGGCCGGTTGGACAAATAGGCCATCAAAATCAGTGGGCAACATCAAGTATCGGTCCCAAACCGCCATAAAATCTCAAACTTTGGCCGACTTGGTGGCCGACTTTACACCAGCCTTAGTGCCCGAAGTCGAAAGAGAATTATTGTTAGCCTCGGGACTACCTTGGGAATTTGGACCCTTTTTATGGACGGTGCCTTAAATGCAAAGGAGTCCAGGATCGGCATCGTGCTGAAGCCTCCCGCAAGGAATGTAGTTAGGCAATCTATTAAAAGTGTAAAATACACTAACAATGAGGCTGGGTATGAGGCCATGATTGCAAGTCTCGAATTGGCCAAAAAGCTTGGGTCTGAGGTTGTCGAAACTAAGTGTGATTCCCTCATCGTGGTAAATCAAGTCAATAGAATGTTCGAAGTAAAGGAGGAACGAATGCGAAGGTATTTAGACAAGTTACATGTAACGCTGCATCAATTCAAGAAATGGACTCTGCAGCACATACCCCGAGATCAATACAGCGAGGCTGATGCTCTGGCTAATTTAGGGTCATCGGTTGATGACGATGAATTCAGTCCGGGAACAGTTGTACATCTCATGAAGTTGGTGATAGAAGTAGGTCATGCCGAAGTGAACTTAACGAGTTTGACGTGGGATTGGAGGAACAAGTACATATACTATTTGAAAACTAGGAAGTTGCCCTCGGATCCTAAAGAGTCGAGAGTCCTGCGTACCAAGGCCGCTAGATTTAGCTTGGTCGAAGCGACACTATTCAGAAGAACATTCGACTGCCCATTAGCCAGATGCTTGGGGCCGGGGGATACTGAGTACGCCTTGAGAGAAGTTCACGAAAGCACTTGTAGAAGCCATTTGGGAGCAGAATCTTTGGTTCGGAAATTAATCAGGGCCGACTATTATTGGATCGAAATGGAGAAGGATGCAAAGGACTTCGTACAAAAATGCGATGGCTTCCAGACACATGCGTCGATGATTCATCATCCGGGAGAGAAAATACACTTGATCCCGTCTCCATGGTCGTTTATGAAATGGGGAATGGACATTGTCGATCCCCTTCCATGGGCAATCAGTAAAGCTCAATTCATATTATTCATGACTAACTATTTTTCCAAATGGGTCGAAGCTCAAGCATTCGAAAAGGTCGGGGAGAAAGAAGTCATTGACTTTATCTGGGACCACATAATATGTCGATTTGGGATACCGGCCGAAGTCGCGTGCAATAACGGGAAGCAATTCATCGGTAGCAAGGTAAACATGTTTTTCGAATATCACAGGATTGAAAAGATACTATCAATACCTTACCACCCTAGTGAGAATGGACAAGCAGAGTCAACAAACTAGACCATACTTCAAAACCTAAAAAAGAGTTTGACCGATGCCAAAAGGAAATGGAAGGAAATCCTTTTCAAAAACTTGTGGGCATACCATACGACCTCAAAGTCTAGTACCGTGGCCACTCCATTTTCACTGGTTTACGGTGTCAAAGCCTTAATACCAGCCAAAGTGGGAGAACCAAGCCTCGGGTTCCAATATGCAATCAAAGAGTCGAATGGTGAGGCCATGATCACGAGCATGGAACTATTTGATGAAATGCATGAGGCTGCCCTATTCCGGTTGGCTGCCCAGAAAGAGAGGATCGAAAGATACCATAACCGAATAACCAACCTCCGTCACTTCAAGATCAGGGACTTGGTTTGAGGAAAGTAATGTTGCACACCCTGAATTCAAATAAGGGAAAGTTGGGACCGAATTGGTAAGGACCATATCGAGTCGTTGGAATTACTGGCAAAGGCTCGTACAAACTCGAAGCAAGAAATGGTGTACAACTACCGAACAACTAGAACGTGGAACACTTAAAGCGGTACTACTGCTAAGGTACGATATCAATAACTCTTTGATAATATTATGAATCGAACTAACACTTGCAAGCAACGACCAAGGATGGATGTGGCTATTAGGTCTGAACGCACGCGTTGCACTCTTTTTCACTTGGACCCCGTTTAGTCCCAAAATGGATTTTTCGGCAAGGTTTTTAATGAGGCAACAGTAAAACGTGCTAACTTAGATTCAAAGGTCGGTCTCAAATCGAAGACAATGGGTGTTTATTTCACATCAACGAGTATCCGATCCCTCTCAAGCTCGACCTCGAAAACTGGGGGCCATCACCCTCGGATTAAGGTTTTTAGCAAGTAAAAACTTAACAAGGAAAGAAGAAAATTTTGAATGTTAGAAGCTAAGGCTCGGTGAATAGGATTCGTTGTAAGGGCCAAACGGTCGAGTAAATTGTGCCCACATAGTCCACTTTAGCCGTGATACAAGCGTTTACACGATTTTGATCATGTACTTTACACACAAAAATGAAAGAAAGTTCTGCCTTGATATTATACATTTTTGCCTCTTAAATTCCGGATCCTAAGATCCCATAGGCTACTCCTATTCGGGGACTATCGAGCCCAAAGGCTACCCCTATTCAGGGACTATTGAGCCCAAGGGCTACCCTCATTCGGGGGCTGCCGTCTGAAAAAACTTCGGACAATCCGGGCTATGAAATCCCGAAGGCATCAAGCCTATTAAGAGGTGCCTAAATACAAAAGGCTACGACCGCCCGAAAAATGGCTCGGAGACGTCCGAAGCTCGTAATCAAAAGTAAGGCCTTTATAAAAATTCAAAACCTGCTAAAAGGTATCCCTCGCCAAAAGCATCGTCTAAAACAACTTAAGCATCTTGAAAAAACTTCTGCCCACACCGAGTTTTTATAGCCTCGAGCAAACAAAATTGAATCGAAGTCAGGATCTGCTAGAACGTCTGAAAAACGAACACCATATAACTCCATTTGATTTTATGCTAAGGAATTAGAAACATTGCAAGAATAGAAATTATGAAACGATGCTGAAAAAGTAAAGACTCGAAATTGAAAGAAAGGGAAAATTTTATATATATATTCCGGAATATACTTACAAAGGCCTAATAAAAACAACCTCAAAATAAACAAAAAATGTACATAAGAAAAAAAAAACTAAAAAGGTATTGAGGTATCTACACCTGATCTTCATCAGGGAACGACTCTTCGCCAATGCCGTCGGAGCCTTCGGATCCCTATGAACCCTCAGAGCCTTCGGCACCTTCAGGCTCAAAAATCTTCTTCGCCTTGGATTCAGATTTATTGGCTTTTTATATCTCATACTACAAGTCAACACCTCGGGCGTGGATCTCCTCGAGCGTCGCTCTTCGGGACAACCGCTTAATGTATTCGGCCTTCCCTTCAGCAGACTTCGGCTGCCTCCACATCGGCCTTGTATTGGGCTACCATTGCGTCGGCTTCAGCAGAGGTAGTAACCAACTTGGAGTTCACTGCCTCATGTTCTCCACCGAGGGCATCCCTCTTTGTGACAGTCGAGCTTAGTTGTGCTCGGAGATCGTCATTTAGTTGAGACCACTTGTCATCTTTCTCCTTCGCCACCCCGATTTAGACCTCTACCGATGACATCTTCGCCTTGGAGATTTCCTTCTCCAAATACAACATGTCCATTTTTTATTTTCCACCCATCGGCCATGGCTTGGACCTCGTTCGTCTTGGCTCGAATTTGGTCAATCAGGTCGATCTTCTATTGGACCTGCGAGGTTGTGTTGTTAGTTACCACAACTAGCTCCTTGTTTTTAGCTTCAAAGTCCTTTACCTTTTCAACCAAGTCAGCATGTTCCCTCCCCAGGGTCTAAGCTTCCTTCAGAGCTCTGTCTATCTCGGCCTAAAGGTCCTTGATGGCCCCGTCTTGTTGCTCGCTGAGGAGCTCGTACATATCCTTCTTTCGAGCCTGTTCCTTGAAATAGAACTCGAGCTGATTAATCTCAAAGAGGTACCGGAGGAAGCTTTAGTGTTGAAGTACCAAGGCTTGCAAAACAACAAAAATAGTCATAGATATCAAAACCTAAGTGGAATTCAAGAGAGAGTATTGATGCCTTACCCAGTTCAGCGCATGTTGCGCCTTAATGAAGAGATCAACGGATAGGGACGCACCTTTGTCCCCTTTCAGCGGCCTAAGTTCGATGGTCTTAGGCAAACCTGCGAAGGAAAGAGAAAGGGTCAGCGTTATGTAAGTTTGGGCGTAATAATAACTATTCTGAAAAGAGCCTTACCATGAGAACGGGCCTCCAATCGGCCCTTCGAGTTCTCAAAATACGACATATACTTGTAGATGACTTCGATCCACTCCTTGAGCCGGGGGACCGTATTTGGGAACCCGAGCAACAGTTGCACGATCACAAATACTGATGGTGATAAAGGAAACAAAGGAGACTCAACACTTAAGGAAAGATTACACTTAAGAGATGCATTCTAGTTCTCGGGGAATGGAAAAATTCGGGAGGGATTAAATCTTTTGTCTTCACCCGAACGAAGCGCCCTTGCCAGCCTCGGTCTCGATCCTCGTCAATGCTCGAAATGGGGGCCTTTCTGGCGGGGCGAGTGTGTTTGATTAGTCCCCCTCGAAAAATGTGGGGACTATATATACGGAGCAGGAGGTCGAGGGTAAACCGAGAAGACTCGATGTTATTCGTAAAGTAATGTAGGAGGATCACGATCCTCCGACGAGACAAGTGCATTTGCCCAAGTCACACCACGTATCTCTTGCAAAATCCAAAACAATTGGGTCTACGGGGCCTAGTGTGAAGGGATAAGTGTAACCACTTAAATACCCCTCCACATGAGTGGTGATATCGTCCTTAGGCTCGGGGACTACCACGTCGTTACCTCCCCATTTACAGTCTTCTCAGACAATGGGGAGGGTATCTTCGGTGACAAAGCATATATATCTCGATGCCCCTTCACCTCGATCTTACTTGGATGAGGCCTTCTTGACTTTGAAATCGTCTAGGATCGAACATGCCCCATGAATAAAACTTTTCATGGAGGGATCTATGGCAGCTTCGGCGGCAGGCACTCCGTGAACAGTCGCCTCGAGAATAACCACTTCGGGGATGGCTGCCTCGGTACCTATGACCGGGTGAGAAGATGAAAAGGCAGCTTGTTGAGGAACTGATTTAGAAGTCTTGGCCATCATAAATCTGGAAAATATATGAAGATTTGAAGATAGTGTATGAAGATTTGAAGTTTGAAAGTTAAGATATGAGGTTCTAGATTGAAAATCCAAGAAAATGTATGAATGTTGAAGGTTGAAGATGAAGATTCAAGAAACAAGGTATGAATATTTGAGAAAGACGAAAGCCTTTGTAGAGCTCGAAGGTAAAGGCTAGGATCAGAAAGTAAAGGAAGTAAAGCGAGGCGAAGCTTTTATAAGAAAATGTAATCATTACGTGACGTTTCACATTTGCAGGCGACTAGCTGATGGTTACACGTGTCCAAAGTCAGAACGACGGGACTAATGGGATGTTTCAGCTTCTTCATCGTCTCGGTTGTAATGTACAAAGGAAGTAACCGGGATACATCTATCGTTTCCCATCTTCGGCAGACCTACTCTCTGAGAAACGAGGGGACTATCTGTATATAGGTGAACTCGGGGTCAGTACACACCCGAGTTCTCGGTGAGTCTGACGAAGCACGAAACCGAGTCTGAGAACTCATTGGTTCAAGGCCGGAACAGGGTGCTCGCCACCGGGTCCGACAAGTCAACACCCCGGAACCCCGAACAAGTTCCAAGACCACGGAAGGCAGTACAAACGATTGCACACGACTAATAGAGGGCCTTCATATCCGCACCCAACCGAATATCGCGACGTGGATTTCGCTCGATGCCAGTAGCGTATCAGTGATTGATGTATAAGGAGGATTTTTATCCTTTTTAGATTTGTACTAGGGTAAAACTCCCTACTACATAAAGGGGATGTTTCTTATTCGATGGACATGTTGTAACACGGATATCAAGGCAATATAAACTTACTTCTCTGCTTTCTATCCATTAAAAGGTTCTTATTTTATTCATAGTTCTCCATACATGTTTGGCTTAGAATCGAGGGCCCGGTCAAGGGTAAGACCACAATTAAGCAAAAACCCAAGCCCCGACTCAACGTCACAATTGATTTGGTTATTGTTTTCATCTTTAATTCGTTTATCTAACCTTCTTGATTTCTTGTATTGAATCTAGCCACATACACTTAAAATTTCGTACAAATTTAATTGCTATGCGTTTTAAAGGTAAACAAACTTCAATTTCCTTACTTTCATTCACCATTTTTGTATTACGTACAAATTCAGAGGTATCATAGTGTGCAACTGAAAAGGTTCCGGGGGGAAATTAGAATGATACTTAAAAGTTAATTGAGCTAAGTAGCTGTAATTAGAAAAGAAACAAGCCCTGGTTTAAGCCAAAACAAAAGAGGACGAGCGCACATTTCCCAAGTGACACGTGTCAATGTCCCCATCCCTGGGTGCAGCAAAGCAATTTGCATGAGGGGACGCACCCACTTAAAAGCGATCCAGTCAAACTCTAAGACTGCAAGAAATTGTTTAAATAGATCAACAAAAACTAAGATAAAACAACAGTTTTTTCAAATAATTTGTAGGGATAATATAAAAAAGTTTTAAAAAAGCATAGAGTACACAAAAACACATACACACACATACAGCACACTCTGTCCTAGTTATTGACCAGTCAATTTGCTTAGCTGCCACTTTTTAAAAAGGCAAAGGTCCCAATTCCAACTTCTCCAAACCCCCCGCACCCCACCCCCACCCCCACTCTATATTTTTGTATTTTATTCTCTTTTGTAAGTAGTAAATTTTCAAATATATGCAAAATTTTATGTAACATATGATAGAATGTATTATTTGCTTTATAATGGATAAATAGGTCAATATTTCCAGTCCAACCTTACAAATTCAGTGGCAGAAATAAGATTTTTGCCAATAAAATTTTAAAAATATAAAAAATAAATACGTGAAGAAGTTAAAGGGATTTAACACATACAATGTAATTTTAACCTTACATACACAATATAATTTTAGGTGAAAGAGATTTAACTGAACCCCGTCCGCGCACGTAGCTCCCCCTGCTTGCAACAAGTAGCTTTAAGAGAAGATTACATCTCTTTGTTAATTGGTAAAGTATTATTTCATCTTCTCAAGACTACTCGGATGAATCTTTTCTACTCTTTATTAAGAGCCCGTTTAGCCAAACGGTAAAAAAATTACTTATTTTGAATAGTGTTTTTGTTGAAAGGTATTTTTCTAAAAAATACTTTTGTAAAATAGCATTTTGTGTTTGGCCAATCTTTTCAAAAAATAATTTTACGTATCAAATTATGAAAAAGGATAGTAAAGGATCAATTTATAATTAGTAGTATCATTTAAAAACGAAAAATAAATATTTATGATAAAAAAACATTCAACTAAAATATAAAATATATAAATTAAAAAATCTAGTTAATATAAAATATAGTTATTCCGAATTAATAAAATTGAGCATTTGGTATTACTTATTGTTTATATGATATTTAAATAATTTAAATTTACATCATTCCCTATAAATTCAAAATTTGAAAAATAAAAATTTGCTAGAATTTGTACAAATTAATTTTTCGTTTTTGTTTCTTAGAAGAAACTAGAATTTGTAGTTTCTCTCTCAAATCAGAAAAACTGCTTATGCTATTGTTCAAAAAACTTTTTCATTTTCGCCAAACACCTTAAATTTTACAAAAAGAACGTTTTCACAAAAAAAAAATAAAAAATACCTTTAGCCTCACAAAAGCTTGTCCAAACAAGCTCTAACTCTCATATACGTGGAATTCATATTTCATACTGTAATTCATTTGTTACTATATGATCATTCTATATATTTATAGTTTTGTTAATATAATTCTATTACCTACGACCAAAAAAATTCTATGACATGTTTGATGCTTTTATTTAGTTTTAATGTCTTAGAGTTAAGATTATGGTAAAGATCTAATCTTCTTGAGATCTGTTATATATTAAAATCCTTTAAAGAATATCCATCTCCGAGCTTTAGTTTTAAAACAAAAAGGGGACATAAAGAGAAAGAAAAGTGAAAATAAAAATAGATTCAGTTTATGAAAATTAGAGAAGACTCATCAGTAGTTTATATCCCCAAGACAACGCCGCACGTTACAGTTTGACCAACTGACCCGTTGTTGCGTCTTTTTTATAATTACCCAATTCATCCGTGAATCTAACCAAAAGTTCCTTCCTACTCTCGAAAAAGGCAAATCACCCTTTTTTTACTACTACATCAAACTTATAGTAATAATATCCCATTTTACCCTAGAATATATATATAAAATAAATTAAAAACCGGATATCTCGGTGGCATTGGAGTTTGGACCACCATACACGTGTGGTCCACGAGCTTCTCTGGTCAAATTACCGTCTATCGCCGGTAACTTTATTTTTCGCTTTTCAAAATAAACCCCTATAATACTTTCTTTATTCCGTTTTGTATATAAAGTTAACTCAAAAAATTTATATCCAATACATATAAGTAGAGCTTAAACGATAATTATATAGTCTAAGAAAACATTGAATGTTTTTATTTCTAAATCACAATTGAATGATTAAAGTTATTAAGTAGGCGTTTGGACATAAAAATTGTAAAATTCTAAAAAATGATATTTGAAATTTAGAATGTTCAGACATAAATTTTAATTTGGATTGTTTTTAATTTTTTGTGAGTGATTGATCAAATTTTCGAAAATCCCAAAAATAATTTTTTTTTTTGGAAATCTTTTATATCCAAACGGGCTCTAAAGTTGCTAACAATATAACATCAAAATAAAAAGTTAAAATGAAGCGGAGTAATATATTATAGGAAACTAAAATAAGATACTTAAAACTTATTAGAAAAATAAAATAAAAAACTGTTTTTGTAGGGTTTCCAGGTATAACTTGACCCATATCCATCGGGGGTGTAGAGCGGGGTAGGGGGGTCACACTCTAAAGAGGTAGCTGTTCTTCCCTTTTTTCCCCTTTTATTCTCTCTCTCATTTTTGGGTAAGGTTTCTCTTTAACTCCTCTTCCATTTTTTTCTCTTTCCCTGATCTAAAACTTGTAAAGTTTAAATCTTGGAGAGTTTTTTGTGCTAATTTTGGGGAATTTGTTTCTGTTTTTGTAGTGGGGATTTTCTTTGTTGGATTTGATTGCTTCTTTATTGGTAGTATTATTTTGTTGTTGATTTGTAGATTGGAATGATTTCAATCTTTTAGAAGTTGAAGAGGAAGTGAGAAAAGTGTATAGCTTTGGTATTAGAAAAAGGGCTATTGTTGCTAAAAAAAAAGATCCTTGTAAGTAACTGTAGTGTTGTTTTGATGATGATAATGATGGTGAAAATGAGCACTATGGCTCTTTTGACCAGAGAAAAAGAGTTCAGATAAAAGGAAAAAGAAAAGAAAAGAAAGAGATGTCCCCCCTTCCTGTCAAATCCTGCTTGTAATTGTCAATGAAAGATAAAGAGAGAAGACAAAAGAGTGCAAATACTGTTCTTTTCCTTTTCTCTTTTTTCATCCACACGCTTCATGTTTGCCCTCTAAATGCAGCTTCTTTGAACCAGACTCCTTAGAAATAGAAATATTCTTGTTAATTTTTTGTTAGGGTCAGAAAAAATGCCTATGTATCAGCCATCTAGAGGGAGGGGTGAGGAGTATGATGTTGGGGGAGGTGGGCAGGTTTTGGATCTGGAAACTGCTGTTAAAGATGGGATTTTGGGTGGTGGAGGTGGGGTTGTAGTAGTTCGTAGTGGTGCAATAGAAAAGAAATTGAGTCTGAAGAAAATGATTGAGGAGCTTGATTCAATTGAAGTTCCTTCAGTTTTCATTTGTCCAATTTCGTTGGAGCCAATGCAAGATCCAGTTACCCTTTGCACAGGACAAACATATGAGAGGTCTAATATTCTCAAATGGTTTTCTTTAGGGCATTTCACTTGCCCCACTACAATGCAAGAGTTGTGGGATGATTCAATTACTCCTAACAATACTCTTCACCAGCTGATTTACAGTTGGTTTTCTCAAAAATACTTGGCTATGAAAAAGAGGTCAGAGGATGTGCAAGGGAGGGTTTTGGAGATTTTGGAGACATTGAAAAAGGTTAAGGGTGAGGCTAGAGTTTCAGCTTTGAAGGAGCTAAGACAAGTTGTCACTGCTCATGAATCAGCCAAGAAAACAGTGGCTGAAAACAGTGGTGTTAGTTTGATTACTTCACTGTTAGGTCCTTTCACTAAACATGTTGTGGCTTCTGAGGCAATTGGGATTTTGGTACACTTGGATCTGAACTCAGATGGGAAGGCCAATTTGATGCAACCCAATAAGATTTCCCTTATGGTGGATACCTTGAATGAAGGATCCATTGATACCAAGATAAATTGCACGAAATTGCTCGAAATGTTGATGGAGGGGAAGGATTCAGAGTGGGAAGTTCTATCAAGCTTGAGTCTTTTGGTAGGATTACTGAGACTAATCAAAGATAAGAGACACCCAAATGGGGTTTTGTCTGGTCTGAGATTGCTCAAGCTGATTTCATCACACGAATCGCTTAGGAATTCGATTGTTGGTATTGGGGCAGTCCCCCAATTGGTGGAAGTATTGCCCAACTTGAATGCTGAATGTTTAGAATTAGCGTTGGTTATCCTTGAAGCTTTGTCTACCCTACCAGAGGGTGCATTGGCGTTGATGGATTGTCGTAGCACCATTCCGATTGTGGTCAAATTGCTCATGAAGGTATCAGAGAGCTGTACTCAATTTGCGTTATCGATTCTCGGGGCAGTCTGCAAGCTTGCCCCAGAAAAATGTGCATCTGTGGCTGTTGAGGCAGGTCTAGCAGCCAAGTTGTTGCTTGTTATTCAAAGTGGATGCAATCCGGTGTTGAAGCAACGGTCTGCTGAGCTCTTGAAACTATGCAGTCTAAATTACTCAGAGACCATGTTCATTTCCAAGTGTAGGCTTACAAAAACAATGCAATGAGGGTAACGTGGTGTTGTTCATACGCGTTAACTGATTTCGTTCTCTACCCCCGTAAGGGCAAGGTGCTCAACAGCTCGCGGAATCTGCATAATTGGGCAAGGAGGTACCTACTACTTGTACATATTAAAGAGCTTTAGCTCTCTTGAAAAAGGCTTCATAATGTGCATTATAGACAAAATGCTTATATCAGACTATGGTTCGGTGCCTTTCGATTGATCTTTCCGCTGAGGTTTTCCAATAACGTATGTCACACAATTGATTCTTCAAATCTTTGTAGTCAGACTGGTGATTTGGTTGCCTTGTTGCTACAATAGAATGCTATATATCCTATTTGCTATGTAAAATGGTGGGGGGTGGAAAATGGGGAAGAATTGTCAGGCAAAGCTAGCGTTTGAAATTGTAATTGTACACATTTCTTGTGGGATTTTCCGAGTTGATCCCAATTCCCAAATTTCCCCAATTATTTTTAGGAAGTCCTTAAATGACTTTCACTTCTTTCCTCAACTCAATCGGAACGTTTCACTCGGGAGTTCTTTTTTCTTATTGTGGAGATCTTCATTTGTAAAAAAGCAACATTTCCAATATGAAATCAGCATTCACAATGGATTCAATTTTTCCTTCTCAATTGTTTTCTGAATGGCCATTTGCATTCTTAGCTTTTACTTCTTGTGTCTCATCTAGTCTGCTTCTTTTTAATATTGTACTAGTTTCAAGTGATTATTCACCCTTTCCCCTTTGTGAACTTTCAAGATTTGCTTGTGTCTGTTCCCTCGTCTCTGTTGCAATGAGCAGTTATGAATGTTAGAAATTGAAATGCAAGGTAAGGTTGCGTACAATAGAACATTGAGGTCTGGTCTTTCCACGGACCCCGCGCAAAATGCACCGGTTGGAAAGAGTTGATGTGTTGCTGATTGGAAATTCTGGCAGTATACCTCTGTTCTTTCTAGCTTGTGTGGGGTGTAAAGAATGGAAAGAGAGGACAAAAGTGGATAGAGGGCTTCAACTGAACTGAAACTTTCTAACTTCCTATTGAAGTCTTTCTTGTAATAATAGCTCTAGACAACAAAAAATAGCACTTCCCTTGAGTCACTATCATGGTTTTCATGGTGCACACGGAATTAAGAAAAAACTCATAAGTTTCAAAGCTTTTCCTGTAACTAGTTATATGGTCTGTTGGTCCCTGGTTTAAACATGCATACTTAATTGGTTAATAAAATGGGTAGGTGAAATGTCCTGGAGAGAAAATACTCAAGTACACATCATATGACTACGAGAAATTGTCATTCTTGGAGTTATCAAAACTTGTTCAAATGGTCAAAATTATGAGTTTCAAGATTTGGAAGCACGTGCAGATAAGGTATTTTATACTTGTTGGAATTGTATTCAAGGGTTTTGTTTCATGGCTTCAACTTTGATGCAAATATAAAGACACCCCCCCACGTACTCTATCTTAGACCAAGAATAGGAAATACAAGGGGTTGAAAAGTGCACGGACAAATAGCTTACCTTAAAAAGCAGAGTAGGAGACAAGTTAGTGAGTAGTACTTATTTGTTGGCATTGTAAATTAAGGAACTTTGACTGAGATCTAAGGTCTTGAAAAAGTAAGGAAAATTTGCTGAGAAAAGCATACTACTACTACTACTGCTACTGCTTTGGATGTGAAGACCATTCAAGGCTTTTCTTTTAAGTGTATATATATATATATATATATATATCTTCAAAGCTGGAAAGAGCTCTGACTTGGGCTACTTTTTTAAAGGTAAAAGAACATTGTTTGCTTGTTCTTGTATTAGCTTTTGGCAAAACACAACATGAACTTTTCCCCCCCTCAATAACGGTACTCTTCGGGATAGTTTGCACGCTCCTCGATTATACGATTAGGCACTTATTAAGTCTTGCTAGTATATATTTCGGATAATTCTGTCCACCAAAGATTAAACAAGTGGGAAGAAATTATTAAGTATTTGTTGTCTATGTTGAGATATGAAGCTTAATTTCTCATGATTTTCGCTTAGTTTGTTAATAGCTATAGGCCATCGCCATACCCTTGAGTGCAAACGCAGTATCAACTATTAAATTGATGGAAATACAACAACAACAACAAAAACCCAGATATTCACTTAAGTGGGGTCTGGAGAGGGTTAGTGTGTATGAAGATCATACCCCTACTTTTTAAAAGGGAGAGATACTGTTTTCCGTAGATTCTCGGCATTATACAGAAATAATGACAAAATTATTTCTATGTATATTTCTGTCTGTAGAAAGAAACATACAGGTTGACAATTCATAATCTAGAAAGACAAAAAAAATTTCGTGTTTTGGAACTGATAACTAATAATGCGAATAGTGTTACATGTAGATACATTTTTCTGAGGTTAAGGATTACATGTATTTTCATTTTCAAGCCTAAATGCATGGAGTAAAGTCGCAATCAACTTAAGTCGTTAGTAGCTCTGTACATATTTGAACAATTAATACTATGAAGTTCTTAAAAGAGATGCACTGTTTTGGTCATAGCCAACAAATCTAACAATTTGAATTCAATGACATTTCTTTAATTTCCTTTAGGGAGGGACGGGGTTGAAGTTGAATTATTGCTAGTGGAGCCAAATTCTGCAATAAAGGAATTAAGATCTGGATGCCCTTTTTAATTTATTTTTTTCTTTATATGCTCTTTTAATGCATAACATATTAAATTTGACACTATTTTTAACTTTCATAGGCTTAGGCTTAGGCTTAGGCTTAGACTTGAGTTAATTTAATTAGGCACACGATCCAATGGAGATTCAAAATATCTCTGGTGTCACGTGTGCTGAGGACTTAATTTCATTTTCATACTCTTAAGTAAAATTAATCTATCTATTACTTCGTATATTAAATCTATCTATATCCACGTCGTATTTACAGTGTATTAACATCTGCCCCATCTAAGTAGTTTCATCCTTTATGTTCTTTTTTGGATTTAATTTAATGAAATCTGCACTTTATTAAACCAACAAATGACAACATTTGTGATACCGCCGCAAAATTACTCCACTTTGGTATATTATTAATTATATTAATTTCTTTCACCCTTCCCCTATTCTCCTTACCACCTGCATACTCTGGTTTGAATTAATTCTTCAATAATATTCTGGAGTACTTTTATTTATGAAAAAACTTTTAGTTTATTCAATTTTCAAAAACTGAGATTTGAATATTTCATAACAAACAATAGTTTATAAAACACAAAAATTCAAACACGCCTTTTTTATTGTACTATACCCAAAAAAGGAATTTCGATAAACTGAAGATTAGATAACGGTAAAGTTGTCGAGTTCGAGCTGTGAAAACAATTATTAATACTTGCATTATGGTAAGTTATTCACATCACACCCTTTGGGGTACGACTATTTTACGGACTTTGCGTGAACGCGAGATGTCTTGTTCACTAGATTTGGAAGATATAGAGCCCGTTTGGATGGGCTTGTTATAAGCGACTTTTAAGCCAAAAGTCATCGGTTAGGAATTTTACCTTTTGGCTTATTTTTGTCATTTTAGCTTAAAGCAAGTGTTTAAAAGCACTTTATTACTTTATCCAAATATTACAAAATGACCTAAAAGCACTTAAAACAAGTCAATCCAAACAGGCTCTAAAAACAAAGCAATTTCTGAAGGGATCTTTACACAAATAGATAACATATTTATCATGTACTTTTTCTAACCATATACGTAGATTATATATTAGCTATATATAATTAAATATATATAATACATGAATTATATATATATTATATCTCAATCGATTATTTTTAGTTTAAGTGATTGCGTGAGCGGGTTAATTCTTCATTTCTGTACGGTGAGTGAGGCCCATTCCCCAATCGTCATAACCGAACGACCCATAGAACCATTACAAGTCACCTACCAGCAGATAAGCTCATATTATAGGTCCTTGTATTGACTAGATATGGACCCCAAATCCACGTCACCTCAATACCAAATTTTCTTTTTAAAAAACAAAAAGGAAAAACAGAAAATCAAGCATCATCATCACCTACTGCAAAAAACTTTTTCAAAATTCAAACAATCTCTTTCCTTTATTCTTTCTTCCTCGATCCAATCATATTATCCAGCATAAAAGCGGAGCTATGTCATGGTTGGCTCGTTCCATAGCCAACACTCTCCGTCTCGACGATGACGACGAAGATGAAGAAGAGTTCAAACACAGTTACCAAAACGGCGTCGTAACACGTGCTGCCAACTCATCATCCACTGCTTCTTCTCACGCCGTTGACGAAGAAGACTCCTCCACTTACGAAGAAATCGATTTGGAAGATCGATCCAATAATTATAATAACGATCACAATTCCGATGATGATAATGAAAATCATAACCGCGGCGTTAAGGAAGATTTATCTGAATTCACAGAAACCCTAACGCGCCAACTATGGGGCGTCGCTTCATTTCTCGCTCCTCCACCACCTCCGCCTTTACCGCCTCGAAATTCATATTTATTCGATTCGGATCGGAGCCGGATTGAAGAATCTGGATCAATTGTTGGATCCGAGGACGAAGAGGCGGAATTTGTTGGAGAAGAAGCCGGTTATTTTGAGAATTCGGGTGATGAAGTGGAGGAAAGCGAAGGTGATGCTGTTGGAGTGACAGAGGAGGTTTTAACCTTTGCTACGAATATAGCTCATCATCCGGAGACTTGGTTGGATTTTCCCTTAGCGGATGAAGAGGAATTCGATGGTTTGTATATCGTCCTTTCTGATTATATTGGTGTATTGGAGTTTTGCTAATCATTTTATGATATTGTGGTTTGGCTAATATGTTATTTGATTGTTTAGTTTCTTTGGCTACGATGAAGTTCCTGTAGCTCATTTTATGTGGGAAATAGAATTTATGGCTAAGTATAGACAAGTAGTTTCACTGATTGAGAAGAATATAGGTAAGTAGTGTCGAGTATAGAGGAATTTTAGTTTGGTAGTTTGGAAGTATGGAACTTTATGTGGTAAACTTGAACTTCTAGACACATTTGATAAGTGATTGCTGTTTGTGAGAGTGTGGTTTGTTCTAATTAGGACTGGTCTAAATTCCGATTACCAAATTCAGTGACGTGCCTATAAATGTTATCATTTAGTTGTATTAGAGGAAGTAAAAAGAAATATTTGAGAACTTGTAGGAGCTAAAGTGAAGCCTGAGTTTTGTCTTTGTTCAAGTAAATTAAGCCAGTAGCTCTTACTCATTTGGATCAGTGAGAGAGTTTAGCCAAGGATATTTTGTTGGAACAGTTTTAACTAGAAAACTTTTAGCTTTTAAAGTTACCGAATTTATGTCTAATCATATGACTCAAGTTATGCCATCTTGTACCTATATGCTAAGTTCTTGTTGTGTTGTGACTAAAATAGGAGTCCCCTTCCTCCTCCTTCCCTGACCAGCTTTCCCTGAGAATACTTGGATTCTTGAAGTTATGCTAGTATGCTACAAGCAAACAAAGATAGTACAGAGATAGATGAAACAAAGGTCCCCAAGTACAGCAGTGGCAGGGTTCTTGGGATTGAGTCTCATGGAAAAAGCATGAAGTGTGTGGTTTGAATAAAGTACAAAGTTCTGCAGCAGAGATACTCCCTTAAGCCTTAGCATATTATGAAGTGATCATATCATTCAGTATCTAATTGTAGCTTCCAACATCATATTTACATTTGCAGAATCGACTTTCTTAATCCACATTTGCATTTATAGAGACTTTCTTTATCCGACCTCTGCTGGTAACTTACATAAACATCTATCCAGCTAGAAAAACAATAATTGCACTCAATTTAAGTCCACCCTGATTTACTTAAAGAATTTTTTTGCATTGAAGTAAAGTCTTGCAATAAACCTCCAGCACCAAGTTTCTAGAAAGGGAGTAAAAAGAAGAGAGTGACCACAATGAACAAAGGGAGGAGAAGAACAGAGCAAGAGGAAGATCTGAGCATTTCCTCTGTTTTATGTGCTGTCAGGAGAGATGATTGCTGTCACACACACACACACACACAAGAGGGTGGGTGGTTTGCTTCTCTTGCCATAATACCTTTTTGTACCTGTTTTAATCCAGTATCCATTAAGGGGCTTCTCTGGTGTATCTTATGGTGTCAACATAAGAAAAAGAATAAAAGAAGAGATGAAAGCAAAAGACAGGGAAAGAAAATAAACCTATTAATAATTTAAATAAGTACAAATTTTGTCCCAAATGAAGGCAATGTTCAGTGCATAGTGGGTGTTCTTAATGAAAAATTGACATCCTGGATGGTACTCAAATTGGTTCAGTCTTTTCATGAAGATTAGAGTTATAGAAGAACACTGGGATGAATTTTTATATTTGAGTTAAGTAGAAATAGGACACTTTAGTAGTTGGAAAAAAAGGTCTCGTATCAAATTCATTATAGAAAGCTGTAAAATATGTTGATCTGACACATTGAATATTGTGGACTAATTTACCATTTAAAGGAAGAGGTCATTTTTTTTAGGTGGACTAAATAGGAAGTAGGTCAACCAAAATGGTGAAAGTGTGAGTACCAATCTTTTTTCTTTGTTATACATTGTGTGAGTAACTGTTTAATTTTAAGCAAAAGTTGCAAGTAATTGAAACAACAGAACTTGCATGTTGTATCCAAGATTACAAGTCTGCAGGTTTGAGGTCTACTCTTTATATTCTATCCTTTAATATCATTGGGAAAGGTTGGCCTTTTAAATGACGTCTCAAAGAGCTTATACCAGTCGTTAAGTTGATTACTCAATTGTTTGAAAGATTAAAAACATTAATGTAGTAAAATGTTATGCCTTTGGTTGGACAGAGTTTTTAATTCACTTCCAATGATCAAGTTGTCAAGATCACTGCCTTTAGTAGATAGTTTCTTACCTTCATTTGTTCCTAGGAATCTATTAGCACACAGTTTAACAATTAAACTTTTGACTTGTGCAGTGTATAGGTATTTTTGGAACGAAACGTAAAGGTGGTAGTTTAAAACTTATTCCTTAAAAAAGATATCACATAAAAGTTTAAAGTTGTATGGTTAAATGAACTTATATTTCCAGTTTTGTGAACATCATGTAGAATTTTACCTCGATTCCAACTTATATGACATTCTTTCTATTTGGGACCTCTTAAAGTTTGTGATGACATTCTACCAGTAATATATATATACAACTTTTATAATTTTAAATTCATCTAACTCTTCAAGTTTTAAAACTTTGATATGTTGTTTTATCTATCAGACTAATTCTTTATTACTTTGATATTTTATTCAAATTATACTATAATATACAAAACAGACTTTTGATATGGAATATACAAGACAAATTAACTTCTGAAACTCCATATCCCATCAATATTGTCAAATAAAATATGACGAGGAAGGAGTTAGTATACATGTCAATTTACTTACATTTTTGAATGTCATTATTGGTGTTTTGCATTAATTGAGACACAGGGAATACTTGGTAGTCATGTAGCAAATAAAGACAACTTTTTAAGGCATCTTTTATTTGATACTATTCAGGCTATGTTGATGATGATCGGTATCTTGAGGTCCTGATTTACTTTAGTTATCTTTCAAGCACAATAATTGAGTTTTCTCTCCTTTGTTTAGATTTTGAGCTCTCTGCTGCCCAACTGAAGCATGGGTATGCAGTTGAACGTCTGACGCCGAGGCTGGCTGCTCTCAGAATTGAACTTTGCCCTGCTCATATGAGTGAGGGTTACTTTTGGATGGTCTATTTTATTCTTCTTTACTCAAGACTGAACAAGCATGACACTGAGCTTTTGTCTACACCTCAGGTTTGTTAATATCATGCTGCCTGTTTACAGAATTATCTTTGTATTGAGTAACAACCTTTGATGGGAACTCAGCTAGCCTTATCTCATATCTTTATTTTTCTTGTATATTTGGCGTTTTAAAAAATCAGCTTTTGGAATTGGAATCCTGAAGACAATTTTCTTTTCTACTAGACTTACAATAGCTGTCTATGTGCACTAAATTTTTTGTTTTCATTTCCTTAGCTTGTGGAAGCGAGGGCTATGTGGATGCAAGAGCTGCAAAAGAAAACAAAGCCAGAGTCAGATTGGTTTGGGATAGATACATTTCACGCAAAGGACAGCACGTATTCACCTCGTGGTGACTTCGAATCAAACTCATCTGAAGATGCTCACTCTAGATATGCTATGCTCCAAAGATCATTCACTTTTGAACCCCCAACCTGCCATACTAGTTCTGACACTGAAACTGAGAAGCACTCAATTGAAAATACAGAGATCCAGTTTATTGACAAGGCAGTTACTGAAGAGGATCCTCCAAGCAAAATAATTGAAAAGGAGGTGGCAGCTCGTCCATCCTTTAAACCACCAATGTTTGATTATGATGAGCATGAGGATGACTGGCTGAAAGACAACTCTGAGTTGGAGGGTTACTCGGGCACTGCTATTGTGAATGAGGAGGATGTTTCGTTTAGTGATCTCGAAGATGATACTGATCACACAATGCCCATAAAACCCAAATCAGTGTCAATAGATTATAACACAGCACTTAATACCTCGTGAGTATATCTTCAGCTACCTGGAGATTCTTTTATCTTAGGTGAACCCACCTGCGTGCCGACCTCTGAGTAATCTGGACTCCTAGCAAAAAATGGTAACTCTCAATATCTCCATGGTTCAGGCTTGTTAGGCTGCATCTTAACCTTTCTGGCTTGCAGATGTCAGCACTTCATGAATTGTGTAGCGATAGTCCAATCTCCGCTTCTCATGGTTGTTGTGGGTCTCACTTTTTGAGGTAGGTCATCCCAGATTCTCATTGTCTGAACCTCACAGAAAATTGATAGCAAGATGCTTCTTTACCTGCACAGTATAGTGTAAGGCAATAAGCAGCATACATTTTATCCATCTCCATTCTTTTTTTGTGTTTTGAGGTCATAGCTTAATCGTGACCTAAGGAGGGCATGGTTGCTAATTCTCAAAACTGTGTTTGTATTTGTACATATACATGGCAATAGATATATTGGGTGTCATATAATGAAGCGTGACACCTCTCCCCTGTGAAAGGAATATTTATGTTATTCCATATTGAAGCATATCCCTTGTTTGGCTTGTTCATCTTTCCTCTATCTGCAGATAGCCAGGCATGCTATTTTTACTACATAGGTGATAGGCCTGCCCTTCTTTCTATCAAGGGTATAATTGTGAGTGATAAAGAAGGAATTGCTAAAGCAAAATGAAACCTTTTTCATGCCTCTTTTGCCTATCTATTTATTCCCTTAAAATTGGCAATGATATAAGACGCATCATGCATTTCATTATGTATACAAAGAAATCGTCAACCAGCACATCTGTGGCAAATTTAAAGTGAATCAAGCATACAATAACAGGAAACAACAAAGATTATAAAAGCACGGAGCAAACTTTTTTGCTTCAGTTTGTTCAGTAGTTCGAAAAATAATTACACTTATCGAACTTTTAACTCTCTTATTAGACCTTTTTTTAAACTTTTGGTACCTGTGGTACTCCGAGAACCAAAAAGGTTTGTAATTAGACATGCCCTGTTGCACATATAAAAAAACGGAAAAGGGTCTGTATTATCCCTGAACTATCAGGATTGGTCTAAAATTGTCCCCCATTCACCTATTGAGCTAAATTACGTAATATTATAGCTCATAGATGCCCCTATAGTTAACAACCCAGATATGCTTAAAAGTTAAAGTTATTTTTAATGACGGGGCGTCATACTATTAGATCTGGTTAAAATGGGTGGGTTGGACATATTTTGGGTGGATTTTAAACCAACCAATAGTACAATGCCATGTTATTAAAAATAACTTTAATTTTTAAGCAGATATGGGCTGTTACCTATCGGGACAGCTATGAGCCATAATATTAATGGAAAAGTTATATTTAGCTCAGTAGGTGGATGTGGGGCAATTTTAGACCAATTCTAATAGTTCATGAACAATTAATACCCTTTTTCGTAAAAGAAAGTCATACGTTCGTAGGTTTTTCAAACTTTGAAATTCATATGCTCTTTTCCTTTTCCAATACCAATTTTGGTTCTTGATTAATTCAGATTCGCATCGAAAACTTCACAACTTTCACAATAAAGTAAGAAAATTAGTCATAGGTGTCATTCTCACTCTAAAAGAATCTTTTACACTTCTTTTTTAAAAAGTCAAACAATCTTTTATACTTTTTAGTTTGTGATAGAAAGTAATTTGGGGAACGAAATGTGTAAGTTTCATTAATATCTCTAACTACGTACTAATGACTCGAAAAGTAGCCTTTAGAAAGTAGGTGGTTTCTTCAATGCTCTTTGAGTTTCAGGTACAATCACCAAGCCTTATACCAATTGCTTTTTCAATTCCAATTTTGGAGCTGAAACTTTTATTTGATACTCCCTCCGATCTAAAATAAGTGATTTTTTGGATGGTTTTACATAGATTAACAAATCCATCTTTTAACATTAATTAGCAATGAAATTGACCATATTAACTTTTACTATCTTACATAAATACTCCTAACACATATTCCAACACTATTTACTATATGGACAATACATGAAAAAAATAATTAATTCATTATTAAAATCTAAAAAAATCACTTATTTTGAACCAAAAAAAAAAAAATCCAAAAAAGGCTTAACTAGTTCTCGTACATCAATCAAAATTCAAAATTTTACGTCCAAATATTAGATTCAAAATATCTACTTCCTCTAATATCATGTTATTCTTAACCACACTCCCCGACCATTCATATTAAATTTAAAAATTCTTTTTAAGTGCTAGTTGTAAGGGCTAATAATTTTCTTTTCCACTTCAATTTCAGTCCTTTCAAATCTTTTATAACTGATGAATGCAAATCAAAAATAAATATTCTATCACGTGGGAATTTATTAGGAAAAAATTAGAAATAACTATATTTACAACTAGTAATTGAAAAATAACTACAGTTTCAAACGTAATCAAAATTTAGCCATTTCTCATGTAAAGATAAAATTTGGGGGAAAAACACTCTTTAAAAATCTAGAAATACTACAGCATAATATGCTGGAGTTCGAATTTTTTTACATATGAGCTTCCAGCATAATATGTTGGAATTTTCGAATGTGCTGGAGTTCCATCATAATATGCTGGAAGTTTATATACAGGGGCTCTATAATCTCGCATATTATGCTGGAACTTTCTGTGTGCTAGAGTTCCAACATAATATGTTGAAAGTTTATACACAAGAGTTCAATGATAAACTTCCGTATTTCAGCAAAATAATAACTATTTTTCAATGACTTCGCAAATACTGGCTATTTTTTAATTATCAATCCGATAACTGACAAGTCCGTGCTATTTTCACAAATTTATTTTATCATTTTTTTCTTCTTTTTATGCGATTTAGTTGTAAAATATCAAAGAGATCCGAAATCCATTATGTCATTTACAAAAGTTTTGCTTATATAAGCAATGAATTAAAAGAACCAACCAGAATCGAAGCCATAAATTAGGACGATATCAAAGTCACGTGATCGCACGTGCAAATATGGCCGGCGGGTCGTTAAATAGACACTGCTCCTGTGGATATTCCACATCCCCAAAATCCAAACAAAGTTTCCCTTCATTTTCTTTTGAATTACCAAAAAATCTCTTCCCTTTTACCAAACCGAATTCTAATTTCCACTCAATTTTCTTTTCATTATATTTTTTAATTCTGGACAGAAATAAATTTCTTATAAACAAACAAAAATAGCCCACTCAGCATTGCCTGGTCATCCAAACAAGCCACTCCCTTTCTCTCAATTCCCTTTCTGCATAAACGTCACAGGTTCGTTTCCTTAACGACCCTTCAATTTTTTTCAGCAAATTAATTGTTTACATTATTACTATTCATCTATTGGTCCTTAATTTTTCAATTTTGTCAGAAAACAGAGACGAAACCCTAGGTACCTCGGTCTTTGAAATTCATGCCTATATCCATATTTTCGATTGTTGGTACCTTTGAAGCTTCAATCTTTCCCTGTTGGGTTTCTTCAATTTGAGCTCTAGGGTTTTGTTTTAAGTTTTCTTGAAAATTTACCGTGTAAAAAAAAAAAAAAATTCTTGGGTTCTTGAGCTAGTGATTGAAGTTTATTAGTGGGGATTGCTTAGGTATTATACAAAGTTTCAATCTTTAAATGGATCTTGAGTTGGTAAAGAAAAGTTTGGACTATGCTCAAAAGAAGAGGAAATGGATAATTCTGCTTGGATTAGTTGGTTTATCTAGTTATGGTGCATATAAAGTATATAACATGCCCTCTGTGGTAAAGAAAAGGAAAAGGGTCATGAAGCTGTTGGGAGCTTTCATCTCAATGGCTGAAATGGTATCTGATTCTTCTGAAGCAATTGGTGTTGTGTCCAAAGATTTAAAGGAGTTTTTGCAGTCTGATTCTGATGAAATTCCTAGGAGTTTGAGACAGTTGTCTAAAATTGCAAGATCTGAGGAGTTTAGTAATTCTGTTATTAGAGTTTCTCAGGCTTTAACAATAGGGATTTTGAGGGGATATGGGAATGAAAGTAAGGGTGAGATTGAGGAGGTTGGTAGTTCAAGTCTTGCTGATAAGGTCATGGATAGAATGATGAGTACTGCTGGTACTGGGTTTGTTTCTGTTGTTGTTGGTAGCTTTGCTAGGAATTTGGTTTTGGGTTTCTATTCGGACAGTCGGTCGGAGGAGGGGTTGAATGAGAATTACCAATCTGGGGTCTCGTCTCTGAAGTCGAATTCGTCAGAATTGCCAACGTGGGTGAATATGGTCTGTAGTGATAGATGTAAAGTAATGATAGCTGATTGTATCCAGACATTTGTGAGCACTGCTGTTGCTGTTTATCTTGATAAAACGATGCATATAAATGTGTACGATGATATGTTTTCTGGGTTGACCAATCCGAAGCATCAAGCTAATGTGAAAGACTTTCTAGTTTCCCTTTGTAACGGGGCTGTTGAAACGCTGGTGAAGACGTCTCACCAAGTGTTATCAGCTTCTAGATCCGATTCTGATTTGAGTTCGAACTCTGCTTGTTCGGTTGTTGATCCAAGTGAATATTTAACTCAAGCAAGTGAAAAGGCTTTCGAGCAAGTGCCTCCAAAAAAAATTAAAGATACGAGTCAACCGATAGATCTACAAAGTAATGGATGGCTGACTAGTGTGTCATCAACATTGGCGGTTCCAAGCAATAGGAGGTTTGTGCTTGACGTGACTGGCAGAGTGACATTTGAAACCGTTAGATCCATTGTCGAGTTTTTCACTCGGAAGCTATCAGAGAGCTTGAAAAGAAGTGTTAATGTTGCTCATGGAGAAGTTGTGGAGAGAGGGCTGGATATCGTCTGTTACATCAGTGCTAAATCTTCTGTAATTCTTACAATATGCCTTGCGTTATTTCTACATATCCTTAGCAGTACTCAAACTTTATTGCCTGCCTAAAAGTTATTGATCTCCTTAGATCTAATGTATTAGAAGCTTATATGTCCTATACTCTGGGAAAGATGTATATGCATTTGTTATACCTATAATTGGAAGGGTAGTTTATTATACATTTTGCCCTTTATGCTGTCGAATTTTGTAGGGAAGATTCCTTTATCTTCCGGATGCACATGTTAGCTTGATGTTGGAAGTATTTGATCTTCATTATCGGCTCAAATAATGCAAAATTGGAGATAATTGTTCATGTTACTCTCAACTTTCTACTATTTACAGTTTATACATAAATGATTTATGTGGCCAATATCTTGGAGAGTACAATCTTGTCAATATATTTCTCTGTTGTGCTTATAATACTATTTTGTGAAAAGCTGAAGTTGTTACTCATTATGGTTGGCGCTTAAAACTACAAATTAACCATCCTTTTCAAATTCAAAAGGAGAATAAGGCATGGGCTTCTGGTAGTTTGTCCTCGCATCATATAAGTTATGAAAGATGTTATTTCTTTTAGAGTTCTCGATATGGTTGCATTCTTGTTCTTGGTCTCAAGATTTCTTTTCCTTCCTTTTGCTCTTCTTTGGGAAGAGCGCTCAGTGTAAGTTTATAGTGTTGAGGATTGCAAAATATTGTCTTGCATGGATGACTTTAATCTCTCATTATTGTTTTACTCTACTTGTCTTGATATCCTTCATTGTTTTCTACTTTATTACTATCATGAATGCTACACTTTTTAAACTTTAAAATCTAAAGGATATCTTGTACCTGCATCAAGTCTGTCTGCAGTCTGGCGACTCCTATACGCATTTCGGATTGTGATATTTTCAAACATATGACAAAACCATTTCTTCCTATCTTGTTGATGTAATTTTGTTGATCACAATCAGGGAAGAATATTGTTATAATATGACTTTCATGTTGTAGTTTAAACTTTACAGCAGCGAGCAGTCTAATCATTGGTCTTTATACAGTTATGAGTTCTACCATTTCCCTTAACATACTAATGTGAGCTGAATGTTGTCATTGAGATGTTGGTATCTTTTGCTGAAATTGGTAAAAATCAAACACCCTGTTCACTGTGATTTTGTTGGACATGACATGGTTGTGTTAACTCATTTTCATTTAGTTTCTTTATGGCTGTTGTCGCCGTTCACTCTCTCTCTCTCTCTCTCTCTCTTTGTTGTCCATCAGGATACTAAATGGAGTTGATTCAATTGTCAATCATTCAGTACTATGTGAATTCATATCAGATGAGATTCTGCGGTCTCTTAGAGAAGAAGTTTTTAAACTGTTCATTGGTTTACCAAAAGGACAGGAGCATAGCAGAATGAACCAACGTGAATGAGTGTAAGTTTTACTGCCCCAGTAAGACTAATGCTCTTTTTCTTGGGGTCACATTCCAGTACAACATCAGTTACATCATCTGGTGCTCCTTATCGAAGCTTGAAAGTGCACCTAAAGCGACACCCTCACCTGCATTACCATGTTGGTTGCGCTGTTGATAGTGGTAACATGAAGTTCCACTGTGGTTAGTATATTCCATGTACTTTGAATATGCTCATATGCTGCACGCATCTAAAGCTTCTCTCTATGTTTATTTTGAGAACTCAGAAACGAAGATAATGTTAATACAGTTTAAGTGTATGGGAAGGAGATCAAATGAAGTCTTTGCCACTTATCTGATTGGTGAAATTGAACATCTAGCTGCAACTAAGCAGGAGATAGAGATCTCATAGCTATTCTCTTCATGGCATTTTTTATGTTTCACTATGAGTAAATAAGATTACTGGCATTTAATATAGCTTATAAAGGGTTTGAACTACTCCACCTGTCGTCCTAAAGTTTTGGGGATGCTCAAATTCTTTCACTATGCATTATCATATCGCGAAACAACAATAAACGCTACATACCGTTCACAATTATGGTAAATAATTATGCACATTTACACAACATCTTCCTTAGCAGAGATCCGATAAAATTGGAATGACACAGAGAAGATTAGTATGGACTCTGTACAAGGATGACCGCATACATACCTTATTTTGACAAAGAGAAGATTAGTGTCGAAGAGGATGAGGTGATAGGAAAGTGAACATAATATTTTTAAAAATAAACGTTATTTCCAAGCACAAACCTGTCGAAGAAAAAGGCTAAAACTGATATTGACACCTACTTTTCCCTTCCTAGACTTTGAAATTAACCAGCTCAAGTATAAAAAGGATGTGAACAACAAGAAGTTTAAATTTCTTTAACGACCTGTCTTTTTGACCGGAGACTCTGGTCTTTTCAAAGTCTTAAATTGGGACTCTTTAGTGTTCAGTGGTCTAACAAGGTACTTTCTTTTTAAAAAAATTAAGTCTACATTTATAGAATCTGGAATTTACGAGGGATATGTGAGTTCACACTCATGATCATTAACATAATAATATTTTCTCCCGTAGGAAATTATGTCCATGACCAAAAATTTCTAGTTCATGCAGTTGATGCAAGAAGTGGCGGAGGCACAATTTTTCGCTAAGGGGCTCAAAATAGAAAAAAGTTAAAAAAACATATTGTAGCTAGTGGGGATTGAACCAATGACCTTACAAAAATTTTAAACCCCCTTGACTATTAAGTTATTCTTTGGATTCTATCAAGTAATTTCAAAATATAATATATAGAGATAAAAATACAGATTTTGTCTTATATATATACAGTGTAATTTGGAAAAGGGGGTTAATCCCCTTCCACCCCCTAAATCTGCCTCTGGATGCAAGTAGAAGGGGAGTCTCTCGGAGCAACAGTAAAGTTATTTTTGTGTGTCTTCGAACCGTGACAGAAGTGAGTTGAAGAATGAGTAATAAATCCACCTGTCCAAATCAAAACTACTTTTTTATTTCTTTTCTTTTTATCAAGGTATATAAATGAGTTGTTCAACTGTAAGTCATTGTGCAATAAATCAGAGTTATATCTTACTGAAAGCTCTTAAGACCATATGGTTGTTTTAGTTTTTCATTATTCTATTTGTGAGAGAATTCTCTTGTGAATTTACTTGCAGTTATAAAATGCAGCCTATGTTAACCATGTCATAGGGATAACAGAGGAGAAAAAGAAGAAAGCAAAAGATTGAGTACCCAAAAGAGAGAACTAGGCAGAAGTTTTATTGTCACCAACTGCCATTACAACCCCTTTCACAGTTAGTAACTAAAAGGGGGATTAAAAAGTTAAAACACCAAAAGTTCAATTCATGGATTTTTGTTACTTTGAGTATAAATGTAATCAAGATGAGCAGCCATTGTCCTCCTCTTCAAACATTCCTCTTCTCCCACTCCTTCACATTTTGCTTCCTTTATCTCAATTTTCCCTTCACTTGCAACCTGCCCGTAAACAAAACACAAATCAATTAATAGAATATACAGTAATTTCTTTTTTACACCGCCGAGTTTAATATAACTCACAACATGTAACGGATTATAATAAAAGCCTAAATTAGTAACGCAGGAATTAAAGTAAATAACTTGTTATAATACGTTAGGAGTTACATATACTCATATACTAATTAAAAAAAAGCAGTCTGGTGCACAGATATTTCACATTCACGCAGGGTTTTCGCAAGGACCGAAACTCAAGGGTGTCTGCTCTGACGCAAGTATCAACGGCTGATTCTACGGCTCGAACCTACTACAAGACTATTTTTACATTTATCGCGTTCAGTAGCGAAGCCAGAATTTTCATTAAGAGGGGTCAAAACATAAAGAAGTAAACCCACGAAGAAGCCAAGGGGTGTCAATATATATTGTATATCCATATAAAACTATTTTTACCTAGCTACACAACGTAATTTTTTGACGACACTCCTTGAATACATTTGGTTCCGCCACTGATTGTGTTAACCTACCGCAATCAGTGGCGAAGCTAGGAATTTCTCAAAAAGTTTTCAAACTTGAAAGAAGTTGAAAAAAATTCCCAAAAAAAAGTGTTTAATATATGTTATATATCTCTAAAATCTAATATAGTGATCGATTACAAGACTGTAGCTTCGCCCATGACCACAATCATTCTCCTTTATCCTGGATTAGGACTGATTATAGTCATGAAACTCACATAGACGGAGTCATTAAAACCCAATAAACAGAAAATCAAGAACACGTAAATCAAAAATAAACCAGTAGAATCTTGATATATAGATCAAATAAAGAAGAAAATGTGAGAGATGGATTGACTTACATGAAATTGGGGCTTCACCACGGCCGAAGAATCAGGACGAGCAGCAAATGTGAGAGGGAAGCAAACAAGAAATGCCACAATAAAGAGAGTGCACAACTTTGACATGTTTTCTTCTTCTTTACCCCTAAGAGATTGAATTCTTTTGTTGTTCTTTTTTTGGCTAAGTTAGGATAGAATTTATAGGCAAATGTGCTTTCTTTCTGTAACTCATGTCAAGATTTGATTGGATTTTGAAAATCTATTACCATTAAATTGTTGACGTGTGATAAAGCCAAGCGGTATTTAGCATGGTGAGAAATTACTCCATAAATAAATTGGTTAGCAAGTAGAACTATCCAAATTTGTACATGCCAGAAATGGGAATTAAATTGCTAATTAAGAGAATCTTTTATGCTCGAGGATGAGTATCTAATTGAATTCTTTTTAAAAAATCCTTATATTTTTTCTTTCTTTTTTTAATACCTTTTCTGGATTTTCATTAAAATTTTGCATAAACAAGAAAAGAAGAACAGACAAGTAACATTCAAAACAAGAAATCGCAAAAATTCTGAAGGAATACAGTTAAGTATCTACTCCAGTAGTTCTGGGTTTCTGGCGATGGCAGCAGAAAGAACGGCGAAAGGAACAGGTTTATTCACAATGCGACATCCGAGTGATAGTCTCGAACGATTGAGGCGAGAACTGATGAGATTTTTTAAATAATTAATAATATATTAATGCTTAAAATGTGTGAATGAAAAATGGAAGGGAAAATGAAATATTTGAGTAATATTTGAGTTTCCCTCCTTAATTGTCCTATAAGCAATTGCTCTTCTTCTAGCTAATAAATAGTTGAGAAGAAAGCAAGCCTCGCGCCGTCGTCGTCGTCGCTCGGCTCGTCCTCGGCCTCAGCTTCGATGATCGATCGAGAGATTATTTTTTGGACCAAATTTATTTGTTAATAATAAATATTAACAGAAATGTTATTAAATATTTGTTTTAATAACAAAATATTAATATTAAAATAAATATTAATATTAAATCCATTTCAGTTATCCAGAATTTAGTTTTCTGTTTTGTAACAGAAAATTACATACCCTTCAATTTTCACTCTTTATTATTGAGTAAATAGTCAATTATGTCATGGCATTTACTCTATGGCCGTTTTTGCAAAAACAGTCATTCTGAAGAGTTGCACCTCTTCAGATTTCAGCCAAACTTTGGCTATAAATACAAGTTAATTCTCTCAGATTTTACATACTAATTTCTTAGTTCTCCTACTTCTTTCTGCATTCTTTCATCTTCAAAGAAAGCAAGTAAGTGTGATTTGTTACGAAACTTTGAGTTCGCTGAAACACTGGGGTTTGAAGTACCATTATACCAGTGTGAAATTCGTTCTATCATGGGAGGAAATAATTCATAACCTTGGATATTAGGAGAGGATTAAATTCCTTAAGAAAACATTGTGAATTCAATGGGCTCGAATTAATTTTTCATTACGTTTACATTTCTGTTTATTTTATTTTATTATTTCCAGAATTGTTTTACAAATATAGATTTCTAACAAGAACACCTAGGAAGACAGAGATGTCCGCCTTCGTACACGCGTTGAGGACTACAGTCCAGAAAGGTCCTTGAAGAAGGTTGGCCTGTTCAGCTGCAATGGCAGCTAAGTTGAACTGGTAGGTGGAAGCAGCATAGTAATGTGTATCTGGGAGGTCGACTATTGATGTGGTGGCGGTGAAACGGGTGTTAGCCGTTGGTCTCAGACAGTAATGGCCTGCTTGGTCAGCGTGGCCACACTGGTTGTTGGTGTGGGCTCGAGTTTGAGCGGACCAGACAGGTCCTTGGAACAAGTTGGAGCGGCCAGAGAGGAGGCAGCGAACAGAACCGGCAGCTGAGCTGTTGGAAGTGCATTCAGCTAGGGAGCAGGAGCCTTTCCAAAACTGGCAGTATTTGGACATCATTGTGGCCAAAGGATCAAACCACGTGGAATCTTTGTTAAAACGAAGCGCGGAGATCCAGGAGTCCTGGACAGCATCCTCTGCTATGTTGAAATCAGCAGGGAGGTTGAGTAAGCTGAGGGAGTTGGCGGCATCTTTCCATAAGCGGAGGCCACCGGTAGCGTGGAAGCTAAAGCCGGGAGAGCCATGTTGATCAGCTCGTTGGCACTGTAGTTACAGGCAGTACCGAAGAGAGTTGCAATGCGGCGGGGGCCGTCCACATCATTGAAAAACAGAGTTTCAGTCGTGGCAGCTCTCATAGCAGCGGCGCAGGTAGAGCGGAGCTTGGAGATTTGGAGGCTGATGTTTGGCAGGTGACTGGCGAATTGTTGAAAGCGTACCTTCGGTCTTGGGACCAGCCGGGAGAGGCGGGGAGAGTAGGGGTGACATTCCCGAAGGAATTGTCAGCACTGGGCCAGAAGCAAGCTAGGTTTTTGAAACCATAGACAAGGGGGCCGGGAACACTAAGGCTCTCCAGGGGGTAGAGGATCAGGAAATCTCTTAGAAAGAGAGAGATGTCAGAACCGAGGCGGAGGTTGTTCGAGGATTCCATTGCTCTCATTACTTGAATGTAAAGGAGCACAGAAATGTAGATCTGGGAGTAGGGGGATACCCATCCAAAACAGTTGTCAGTCCACCTTTTGGTGGCGGCCATCAGAAAATCCATGTAATTGAGGTAATACAGGATTGTGGCAAAGCAAGGAATGTAAGTTGATACACGAGGGTTGTACAGTTGAGGGCAGTGGCGGCAATAGCCATCTCAATAGCGGGGTCGTGACGAGCAGGTGGTTCGGCTGGAGGCGACGTGCTTGGAAGCGTTGCCTTTTGGCGTCAGCTTCAGCTCTGTCTTCTTGGTCGCGTTCAGCGACTAGGTCCCTTGCGGGGTTGGCTACGCCGATGGGCCCTATGGGGTCGACGCGGGGAGCTACATCTTGGAGGGGAATGGCTGGGTTTTGGTCAGTCATGATGATAATGAGTTTTCAAAGCAGAAAAGAATCTGAAGTCTAGAAAAATTAACCAGGAGAATCTATAATTTTACTTATATATCTGTATATTTATATGGTTAATCAAACTGTCCATACAAAAAGCAACATGATTCAGTTCATAGTTCTAGCAATATACAGTGGCGGATGTAGAATTTATTAAAACTACAAAAATAATAGATATGAACCAATAATTTTAAAATATAATGATTTCAATGCTAAAAACTTAAATGTTGAACACATATAATTTAAATTCTGAAAAATATAGCGGGAATAATTTAAAACACTCACCGTATGGTGTTATGACACGTTCGTGCCTGTAAAAGGAGAGAGTCATACAATCTCATTGGTTCATGTGGTGGCGGAAGCGACCTCTAAAAAGTAGTGTCACTATTGAAGGAAAATATTCTTATACATGTGTGTGCACGAATATTTATTTTTAAAAAAATATGATACAATAGGGCGATATCATTTGAAAATAATATAGATAAATATTAATTTGAGACAAGTCAAAATTTAACAATAATATAGTTCTCGACCCAAACACACGTATGTAAAATCTTGCACTCGTCATTTGCTTCTTGTATATTTCTTGTGAATCTGGTTAATTTACTTTCTTCTTTGTTGACAAACCTCAATAAAACCAGGCAAGTGCATCAATCTAATTCTCTGTACTCTTTTAACTGAATATGTTTTGTGATCTAAATTAAGAACAACATCTCTTCTTAGTATTTCGAAAAGTGCCATAATAAATAGCACCCTTGGTTGCATCGTATGTGAACCTGTTGATTGTATACCGCGTTACGATCAAATACTGATCAATAACTCAAACATAATTTTACTCGTAGTATTAGATAACTTCAAAATTTGATTATGGTACAATATTATGAATTTTTAAGTGCTTCATTCTAATTTAAGAATGTTTTTAGATTTATGGAGTATTTAACTTAACTAAAGTTTATATGAAAAATTATATGTAACGTATTTAGTTGTTTGATACATGCATCAAGTGAAAATGGGGTTGTTGAACACTTCATTTACTTCATGTGACATACTGCGTTACGAAATGGTAGTAAACAACAGATTTATTGTACCTATCATCCCCCAACCTGTTTCTCTGCATTTATCTTCCTAGTTTTTGCAACATACACATGTCCTCTTTTAACAGTGTGAAACCTGGAAACTTACCTACTTATTAATTTATTATTTATTTTGCACTCTATGTCTCTCACTCTCGTGAACTTGTCTCCACTTTCATGTAGGAATCTTTACAAATATAGTCGGTCAAATTTTTTTTTTATTTTTTTTAGTCGGTATATATAAATTATACGTGACTATACACGGTTATATATATATATTATATATTCTATAACTATTTTTACTTTAATCGGTTGAGTGAGCAGTTATTTAGGTTAATTCTTCATTCATGTATAGTTCTGTTCCCTTTTGCACCTTGGGTTTAAAACCGAATATTGGCCCATTTTGTAAAGCCTACCAAGAATGGATCAACACAACATATTTGGACTTTTAAATCCGTATAATCGGTTGAAGTGCAGAGATAGCCGATTTTAACACTGTTACTAAGCAGCAATTATTGTTTTGAGAATCTTAGCCAAACAGGCTATAATAATTATTCGATACTTAGTCAGTCTTAAATAAGTAAATACTGAAATATTTGATACCCTTCTACTCTTCTACTCTTCTACTCCGCTTCTTCTTCTTCTGTGGCGTTGCTACTGCATCTTCATCTCCGTATTAAACATTAGTATATAATTTGAATTTACTCTTAAATTCTAAGGGTGTGTTTGGTATAAAGGAAAATGTTTTCCAAGAAATATTTTTTTGGAAAATAAGTAGTAATTTTATTCATTTCTTGGTGTTTGGTATGCAAATTAAGGAAAATATTTTCTCAATAGTATTCATAAATAATTTTGATACAATAAGCATGAAGCCATAAACTTTCGAACCAACAACCTTTCGAACCCACAAATTTCATAAACTTCTGAACCGCAAAACTTTCGAAACCGCGAAATTTCGAACCCGTAAACTTTATACTAAACCCCTAAACTTCAAAACACATAACCTCCGAACTCATAACTTTGGAACTTGCAAAATTTTAAACCTGTAAACTAAAAGATGAAAAAAAGTAAAACTGAAAATATATACAAAAACAAATATTTTTTTCCCGACGCGGGTGGGGGGGGGGACATAAATTTGGAAATTACAAAAAAAGTATTAAAAAAATGTGCGGGAATGGGGGCAGGGGGTGGGTGAGGGGTGCAGAAAAAGAAAAAAATTAAAAAAGAAAAGTAAAAACAATTTTTTTTTGCGGGGTGGGGGAGGGTGGGGTTAGGTGGGTGGGTTGGGAATAGGGTGGGGAAGCTTGAGAAGGAGTTTTGGAAAATGTTTTCCCTACTTTTGATAGGGAAAACATTTTTCTCCTATTGATGAGGAAAATATTTTTCAAAACATTTAAGTCATCCAAACATGGGAAAATTGGAAAATATTTTCCTTCATACCAAACACACCCTAGGAGCCGTTTGGACATAAAAAAAATTACTTTTTTTTAAAAAAGTTTCACTTTATTTCGAAATATTGGCCATAAAATTTTCAATTTTCAAGAAATGAATTTTAGAATTTTTCGAAAATTTGAAAAACTCTAAAAACTGTCTTTCAAAATTTTCACTCAGTCAGTTTGGGTTGTTTTTAAAGTTTTGGGAGTGATTTGAGTGAAAATTTTAAAAAACAACTATTTACAATTTTTCAAATTTTCGAAAATTTCCGAATGCATCTTTAAGTGAAAATTAAAAATTTTATGAACAAACGTTCATTTCGAAAAAGTGATTTTTTTTGGAATAATCTTCTATCAAATTTTATGTCCAAAGGGGCACTAATTTTCAAATACCATTTTAAGTTGAAAAAGGATTTCACATCTTTCTGGAATTGTACAATTCTTATGTCCAAACGCCCACAAGTCTTCTGGCAATAATAAGCAAAAGACTTCTGTTGAAACAAGTGGGAAAAAGAAAAGAAAAAAAGCAAAACATAAGAGATTCTATCATTTCTTCTTTCAAGGATGGGACATATCCAGTGTAGGCCAGGTTGTGGCTAATTATTTAAGGCCGAGGAGATCGAGGGCTATTACTATTATGATTGATGCATCTTTACACATTTGGGTTTCATAATTGCATTTGCAACATGCCAAGGCCTAGCTCTACTCTAATTTGCTTCTTCATGTTGTCCATATTCTTACCATTATTTTCATGTCTTCATTATTTTATTCTATCAGCCAGTGAGAGGAATGTGACATATTTATCAATTATATTTCTACTTCCTCTAAAATTGTTCTTTATGCACAGACAGAGTAATAGATCTTCTTTTTATCTATGATCTACTGGGGGCCTTCTTAATCCTTTTATCACTTTATTATTTGCAAAATAAAATATTATCTAGTGGTTAATAAGGTGAATATCTCTCAAATCTAATTATATGAAATCCCATCTAAGGTTGTGAATAATATGGTAAATATCGAATTAGTGTATCAAAATCAAAAATTTTGGTATTTGGTATTCGATATTTGAATATTTCGAGCAGTACTTGATTTAAGTTTTTAAAATATTTGGTATTAGATATGGTATATTTAAAAAATATTACCAATATACGGATACCGTACCAAAATAGTATATACTAAGTTATGCATTATACATATTATTCAGTGGCCGATCTAAGATTTTATGCAAGCGGGTTCAATCTTAGAAGTATATAACTTTAGTCGTAAAATAATAGTTGTCAAGTAGGTTCAAATAAAATATTTATACAAAATTTATGCTGATTTAATCGTAATTGATGTTAAACATGTATAAACAGCGGAAGCAAATAGGCAGGATCACTTGCATGTAATATAGACAAAACATAATCACAGATTATAATCAAACATAAAATCGGTACTTATCTCTTGAAGCGTGACCACGATGGCGATAGGAACCTCTAAGCAAGAGCAAAGCCGTCCACGAGATCATCCTCCAGTTCCACGGTCTTCTGTTGTGTAACCCGAATAATGCCCGGAACTAGCAAAACTCGTGTTGGCGAGTTTCTCCTAGGAAAATCGTGTGTAAAAACCTTAGCCTCCTTATGGAATAAGACCCCCTTTATATATGCACAGGTTTTAGGGTTTAAAACCTTTTCCTAAACACGTTGGGTCTTCCTTTTCCACCAAGAAATAGAATTCCATTTAATTCCTAATTATTCGGGCACAACAAGGACCGCAGTATTTAATTAACGAGGCTTCCTATTATGTACTTAATTCGAAATATCCGAATTAATACTATCATAATAAATCACGAATTATTCCACTAAAAATTCGTAACTGCACTCCTCAGTTCAATTTCGAAATTCTTCCATTAAATCTTATTTAACTCCCCATGTTAAGATTCAGATACTAATCGAATAAATTAAATTACTGATAATTTAATTCATTGATTATTTCCTTTAGACTTTCGCTTAACTTATTTCATGTGACGAATACAAAATTCACCTGTAGGGTTTACACATGAAAACTTATAAGCTTTCATAAAGGTGTATCATCATTCTCTTGACCGAGACATGGATTTCATCAACTAATTATTACTTCGCCAATGTACATTATTATTATCCAATTTACCAGGCATATTGACCCACGAAATAATTCCGCCTTTTAATAAATCAATACAATAATAATATACACATCTAATAATAATTATATCTAGATTAAGAGTATAAGTACATTTAATGGCTAGAGAGTTTATTTTATTAAGTCAGTTTAAAATACTTATCTCTACTTGGTCCGTTCAATACATACAAAATGTACTAGCACAAGAAGTTGGAATTAAACAATTCCCATAATCAAGATAAATTATATTTAATCTTGTGCCACAATCATCCATGATGGTTTGTCCAATTCCATCATTAGATTGTGAACATGATCTTTATACTTATAAGAACCGACGATTTAATCTTCCGTGTATAAGCTAAACTCTATACATTAAATCATCTACTATATAAGTAAAGGACATAGACTAATATATGATCTATTTAAAATCTTATTAAAATTGAATAAACAATTATTCCATAATAAATACTATATCCAAACTAAAATCCATGGTTAATAGTATATATCCCAACAATCTCCCACTTAGACTTTTAACCATGACAATTGTTAGAATATACTATATCTAAACGCATAATTAATAGTATACGCCCCAACAATAATTTATATATATACATAGTATTATTTTTTTTGATTGTAACATACTATAAGTTACACAATATTTTTCTTTGTCCTTCACGTTGAGGTCAGCTACGTAATGTTTCTTACTTCGTTTCTGTTAGATTAATCCTTTTAGTATTCTCTAAGTTCAGTGATTAACTTTAAGCAAGTAAAATTTATTTTTTTAGTGCCAATTAATATTCAAACCGAACAAATCGAAATTACCAAAGCGAATTAGCCGAAATCGTAAGGAGACAAGCCGAAGTTAAAATTTTCACTTGTGCTTATAGGTAGTTTTTTTACCCCTATAGGGTGACAATTCCGTTATTTGTATTTATCACAAAAAAATTAAAAACAAAAAAGTAGTGAAAAAGATGAAGAAGGGCATGCGTAAATATTAAAATCGCAATGATTATTGATGAACATGTAGCAACTAAAGGTTCTTTTTTTTTTTAAAATTTTCACATACAATCCAAATTATAAAAGCTACCTTTGTCACCCACTCCTCTTCCTACTTTCTGTGACTTCTCCCTACCCTCTCTCATCCAAATCAAATGGCAGCTACCACCACCAGCTGCGGCGGCTTCTTCAGTTTCCGACCAAGTTCCGTCGAGCCAAGGATCCGGTCCTCCTCCACTCCCGGCTGCAGAAAACTTGACGGAATGGCTATGTGGTTCATCAACGGCGTCTCCGCCGCGTTTTTCGCGTCGTTGGAACGGTGTTCTTGCATTCGTATTGCCACTCATGAGGATGAAGGTGAAGATGCAAACGACTTGCCTTTGATGTATAACGATGGCAACTATGGAATTTCTAATTCCAGCAGTTCTTGTAGCAGAAGGCCAATTTTGACTAAAGGAAAGAAAAATAGAGCCTTTTCTTAGGGGAAGAAGTCATAATAGATTATACCTTGCATTACAAAATTGTTGTGTTTGGTAAGTTGGTATTTCATCAAAAAAAAAAAAAAAAGAAGAGCAACTGGGAAAAGTATGTTGCTCGTTACTATATATTGTTTGATTATGGAATATCATTTTCACTTTTTGTGAATATTTGGATTTGAAAGTTTTGAATTTTATGAACTTATTGAATGATTGTTAAAGCTAGTAACTAATCCTTGCCAATCTTACATTTTGCTCATATATACAAGAGATTTTGCTAGAATTTAGATCAAGCTTCACTTATTGGTTATCGAATCTTTTGTTGTTTGATTAGTCTTCCCCCTTATTGTTGAAAAATGAAAGGAAACAAAAGAAGAGGTTAAAGACAAATCAAAGAAGAAATATTTTTAGTTTAGCGGTTGTGAAGTAAATACAGTCAAATCTTTCTATAACAATCTAATTTGTTTCAAATATTTTGGATATTATACCTAAATTCTGTCGTAGAAAACATATATTATAACGGAATATGAAAATTGATTTCGAAAAAACTTAACGTTTATAGTGAAGTGTCCTTTTATAAGGATTAAGTTATAGAGAGGTATGATTGCATAGATATACCAACTGAGAATTAATAAACTACCGGTAGAAGTAATATACAGAAGATGATTATTAATTTTCAGTCTTTGAGTTAATTAATAATTAATCACTATCTTTTAGTCTGATTACAAGCAATTAGCACCAATTCTATTATTTCTGTCTTTTAGGTACATGTAGATTAATATCATAGTAAAATCCATCTGATATTACGTTACATTACATGTTATTCATAATAAGAGGAAACGAAGGAACATATTGGAGGATCTTTGACTAAAGCTCATTCATTTTTATCCAAATTCTTGTATCGTTTGACAGTCAAACTTTGAATCACTGTTCACATCTCTTAGATCATTAACACTAATCCCTGTTCTTTGGATTTTGTTAGGGGATTTTATTTCTTGAGTTAAAATATTTTTGTTTGGATATTAGTTGACTGTGATTCACAATAGAATGAATTGTTAGAAAATAGTAAATAAAATATATGGCTTTGAGGCGTGAAAACAATTGTCCTTAAAGAGTTATCGCATGTATATAAATTTAGGGGAATACAAACGATTCTTTTCAGGATACAATAAAACCTGTAAAAATACTTGTAATATTTTGTTGGAAGGACTTCTATTTTCTTTCACAAACAGACGCATCTGTTTATTTAAAGAAACTTAAAAATTAAATTTCAAATAAAATAAATTTAAATCCAAGTCTTTGATATTATAAGAGTATGTGTTCTAACCTAAGCACATAAAAGGACAACGACTTAAAAGGCACACAAAATGGTCTTCAACCACCGATGTGGGACAAGTCCAACTTTTCCAACTTATATATAACAAACTATCTTTCATGAATTGCAACGTACTATTCGCTATTTTAAATTTAATCCAAGACCAATATTTTTTTCTGTTCACATCATCTAAGCAATTAATTTTCGACTTCTTTAACTATTTAAAAATTTATATGATCGAGTAGCTCCCAATTCTTTTTCATAATGAAATTTCGACCCAAAAATATTGCTAATTATTTGATTGAAAACTGCTTTATTAAAAAAGAATATCTGATTCCGTGGTACAATAATCATTTCATGGCTACCAATGTTCTTTGGACTACATTTGCATTTTTTCAATTCATATGTATGTTACTCTTTTCAATTTTGAAACGTTTTAGAATGTACAGTGTAATTATATTTTGTTATAGTATGGCTTTCACAATTTTCAAAAAATTTACATTTGTAAAGTTGTTCATGCTTTAGTTATTGGAAACAGTCTTTTTACCTGCACTAGGTAGGGGTAAGATCTGCGTACAGACTACTCTCCTCATACCTCATATGTTGAGATTAAACTGGGTTTGTTTTTGTTTTTGTTTTTGTTGTTCATACTTTAGCTTTCATGATATATTTATTTATTTATAATAATTATTTTAATAGTTTCTTTCATCATCATTTTATGTAAGTGAAATTACCGGAAATTAAACTAAGAGAGTATTTCGAATGGCGAAGAGGTCAACCAAATGGGCTATTCACGCACCAAAAGGACAGCAATAACAGATCATGCTTGTCGATATTTTTATAAGTAATTTGTAGCGAAAGTAAACACTTGTAAAATAAAGCAAACTAAAGCTAATTTAATCATTTACTAAATTTACTTTTCAAATCATCACGTATCATGTTGTCTTTCAGACCATTACTTCCTCCGGTCCAAAATAAGTGATTTTCTGGTATTTTTCTTATGGTCCAAAATAAGTGATTTTTTCGGATTTCAAAATTGAATTAGTTATTCTTTTCCTACATTACCCTTGGAGTAAATAGTATTGGAGTATGTGTTAGGAGTATTTATGTGAGATAGTAAAAATTAATATGAATTGCTAATTAATGTTAAAAGATAAATTTCTTAATCTGTGTGAACACATAAAAAAAAGTTTACTTATTTTAAAGCGGAGGGAGTAGTACATTTTTCATAGACCTACCCTTTATCCTTTATTTTACCAACAGTTCACCTCTCCATGGCGGATGTAGTTAAGGATTTAGGGATTTGTGCGAATTTAATTGCTTTGGCTCCAGCACTTAAACATGTATCAATTAAATTAATATAATAATAGAGTTCTAATCTAGTAAATTAAATGGTTTGTCATAGAAGCTCAACATTCGTTTAGTTTAAATTGTTAAATGCTTACTCGCAACGAATATTTACACTAATTAACTAAATACATGACAAATATCTTCATAAATATAATTATCACTAAATTATAGTTAATTAATTCACTATGTTCGCCTCTGCACCTCTCCCTGTCCACATGGGAGGGAGAGAGGTAGGGGACCTTTTCTAAAAATAAGGTGGGGGGCCTTGGATGAGTTGGTTGTGCTTCTACCTTTTAATTAATTCACACACAGCTATTGGTATGTGTTACCAACACTTCAAGACTCAAAATTTGGATCTATCTTCTATTGTGACATATCAAATCTAGTTTTATTTAAATCCACCGTTGAAGAACCTTTAACCTTGAACCTTGAAACTCATAACTTGGTCTATTTAAATTTTTAATTGTTTTGATTCGATCCTGCATGGGTTTGTTTTGAAAGTTGATTGGAAGTTGTAGCTAAAGTTTTAGTCAATTTGGTAGAGATTTTGTAATGGATTTTAGAAATTTGGGTTGAAATATAGTTGAATCAGAGAAGAAGACGAATTTGTATTGTATACCAAATAGTATACAAATATACCATTTTGGTATACAATTCATTCCCACTATATACCCTATTAGTATAGCTATATACTATATTGGTATCATATGCTAGTTGAATCATTTTTTAGTTGTATTAGCTGCATTTAATTGGTATAATATTTGATTTTCTTTTAATAATAGTAATATAGTACAATATCTTGAAAAACTTTATTATATTAATATGTGGTACACTATTTTTTTTCTCTCTTTGTGCATGTGCGTTATGTAATAGTAGTATAGCCATATAGTTACCGGGAATTAACCAGCAAATCTGTATACCATGTTGGTATAGTTATATGCCATATTGGTATCATATGGTAGTTTGAACATTGTTTTGGTTGTTTTAGCTGCATTTTAAGTGAATTTTATTATGAAATTATTTATATGAACATGATTTGCAGTTCTGAAATTCTTGTGTGCCGATGACATAAATTATGTGTATTATGTAATAGTTTTTATAGTTATATGCAATTGTTGGAACGACCTCATATAACTGTATAACCCTGTTAGTATACAAAATGAGCAAGTTGTTTTGCAAATATTTAGCTTGCAATACAAGCATGTAATTTTCTCATACTTTTATTGCGTCCTTTAGTGTTTTGATACAGTAGTATAGTCGCAAATAGTTGTAGCAATATTCCAGAGAAATCATATGCTCTGTTGGTATACATATATACCATATTGGTATCACATGGTACTAGAAGTCTTTTTTGCTACTTATACTTTTATTCCATTTTCCAATAATTTATTATCATTTTTATTTTAACTAGTATATATGGAGATTTAATTGTTGTGGATTATATTTTCTTGCTCTATAACTGGTTGTATTACTGCTAATGGTAGAGTGTGTACTGATATTTGTAGGGAAAGAGATCAAATTTTGCATGGCAATCACGTGTTGATTCTTAGAATTTGATTATGTAATTTATGATGCTCAGCAGTAGCCAGTGTGATATTCAGTGAATTAGATCAAGTGACAACTGATATTATTTCAATTTAATAATTGAATTTAAGAAATGAGAAAGAAAAAAAACAAAAGGTATATTATACTAGTTATATTAAAAAAAGTTGAACAAATAGTTATATTTTCTTATTGTATAAAAAAGAATAATAAAAAATAGTGAAAACAGTAAATTAAATTGAATTATGAAGAGAAAAAGAATATTAAAAAAGAAGTTAAATAAAATTAGAAAAAGAAGAAGAAGAAAACGAGAAAAAAGAAAAGGAGAAAAGAAAGAAAAAAAAAGAAAAAAAAAATGAAAAGAAACATAGAAATAAAAAAGAATTAGAGAAAAAAGAGAAATTTCCCCACAAAAACTACTATGGGTAGGAGAAGTAATTAGTTTGATGGGTAGAAAAATAAATGGGTAGACAAAGATAAATAGTTTTATTTTTATGGGTAACTGTGTCATTCTCCCTTTATTTAGTGTGAGACCCCCCCCCCGGAGTAATCTTTGGAGGAAATCCTTAAGTGTTCCTTCTTGCAACAAATTATATGTGATATAAAAATAAATTGCAACCACAATATAAATATGAAGAAACATAATTTTATTGATTAAAATGATGCGGGTACAATTCTATTTGTTCTCTTGATTCTTCTCTCCTAATTATCTCCGTGATTCGAGGGCTGGAGAAGCGTGCTTTCATGGATTTATTTGATATCCATGAAGTATGTTGTGGATCTTCTTTAATTATTTGATTATCAAGAATTATTCGACCACTTCTTGATCTCTTTATGGATATTCCGTGAGTTTATGGGACTTTCGAGACGATCTCCATTTTTTAGATGCCTTTTCAAAGGGAATATGTGACCCTTTTTATAGGTATGAGTTAGGGTTTAGAGTAGTGTAACCTTCAAGAAACTCTTATAGACTTCTAGGATTTCAAGAGTCCTATAGTATCTTGAATTTAGGATTTAACTTGATCCTTTAAAATTTCGATGTCTACAAATGCCCCCTACTTCAAGGTTTGTCGGGGTGTAGGCTTGCCGAAACGTGAAGACGAGACTTGAAGTACTCGACAATCGCAACAAACAATTTTGAAACTTAGAGTTTCGATTTACAGGAGGAAGAAATGAAGGGCAGAATTGGTCCCACTGGGCGTGCTAATTTGTTTGCAAAAAATTATATGTGATACAAAAATAAATTGCAACCACAATATAAATATGAAGAAACATAATTTTATTGATAAAATGATGCGGGTACAATTCTGTTTGTTCTCTTGATTCTTCTCTCCTGATTATCTCCGTGATTCGAGGTCTGGAGTAGTGTGCTTTCATGGATTTATTTGATATCCATGAAGTATGTTGTGGATCTTCTTGAATTATTTGATTATCAAGAATTATCCGACCACTTCTTGATCTCTTTTTGGATATCCCGTGAGTTTTATGGGATTTTCGAGACGATCTCCATTTTTTGAGATGCCTTTTCAAAGGGAATATTATATTGGTAAAAAAGAGCTTCACACGTGTAATAATTCTTGATGACTCAGCAATCTATGTGGAGCAATGAAAACGCGACAGCTGGACAGAACTCTAAGAAAAGTACGAGGCAAAGAGGCATGGCAAATCATACCCACGGGGTAATTAGCTACGGGAGTCTTAATCTGATTGAGAAGATGAAGAGACACGGTCAGAATGTATCCGGGCGGAACAAAGGGCAGATTTATAGATCTTCAATTAATGATCCACACGTAACAAAACCTTCACGCAACAATTACGGTTACTCATTGTAACGTTACATTAATGACATAATTAGCCATTAATGTAAAATCATTGAAAAAAGGTATACGTTATATTAAGAAATTTCCTATATAAGGGAATGAAATATAACTTGTAAGGGACATTCGAACTACGATTATAATACACTTTACTTTTTGTGCATCTCATTATTTTCTATTTACTTATTCATTCACAATTATCATTATTACCTTGGTTATCAAAAACCCGCGTTCATCCTAAAAATAGCTTTGGTCCAAGGATCTAATTCTTTGGTTAAACAAATTGGTTCCGTTACCCAAAATTCTGATAATCTATGTTTTCTTTTCAAGCAATATCCTCTGAACTATGTTGAACTCTACCGACAATAACCAACAAAGAGATGGGACTCCATCACCTCCCGGATCCCCAGGAGGTTCAAGGGAACAATCCCAAGAAAGATCCAATAACAATAAAAATGATAATGATCAAACAATAGAGCAAGATCAGGTGAAGCAAATGATTGCAAATTATGTAAGCCAGGCGTTGCAAGAATTTGCGAGGGGATTACCGTCAGCGTCACTTGCACCATTGACACCACCCCCCAATAATACCATCACCGGGGAAAATCCTCAATCTGGGTTGGTAAACTCAGCAAGGGGAGATACTCCTAATGAATCTCTCGAAGCGAGACCAGGTATGTCTAACAACTCTAAATTACAAAGATTATTACTAACCTTGCAAAAACAGGTGAAGGAACAAAACGATCGAATAGAGCAAATTCCTGGAGTACCACCTGTTATCAAAGGCATAGATGTTGATAGATATTCTCAACGACCTTGGAAACCAAGCGCAGCACCCTTGCCTATACCCAAGAAGTTCAAAATGCCTGATAATCCTAAGTATGATGGAACAACCGACCCACGCGACCATGTGACTGCTTTTACCACCGGAGTGAAAGGAAATCGAGTCGGTCTTAGTCAAAAAATTTGGAGAAACACTTACCAAAGGAGCGCTAACCTGGTATTCTATTCTCCTTGAAAACTCTATTGATTCTTTGCTGAGCTTGCAGATTCTTTCATAAAAGCACACTTCGGTGCGCAAAAAGTCGAGAAAATAATGGAGGACATATTTAAAATAAAACAAGGAGACACGGAACTACTCCGTGAATTTGTAGATAGGTTCCAACGAGAAAGAACGCTACTACCAAGGGTGCCTGACAATTGGGCAGTCATGGAATTTGCAAGCAATCTAAATGACAAAAGCTCAGAAGCCACAAGAAGACTCAAGTAAAGCTTGAGAGAATTCCCAGCAACGACATGGAATGATGTCTATAACAGGTACATCACTAAGCTTCGTATAGAAGAAGATACCATTGCTCGTTCGAAAGATGAAGATCGTATCAGTTCCAGACGTTCCGAATCAGACAGGAGATCAGGTAAAAACAGGTACGATCCTTACATGGGAACCTCGGGACGGGAAACTCGTCCCAGGTTCGAAAACACTCGATCAGAATATAAACCATCAAATAGAGATACAAGCTCATCATCATCAAGGTCCATAAAGGATCGGGATGAACGACACAGAGGTAACACAAGAATTGGAGACCACACCTTCAATGTAAGTACTTCTGAACTAATTTCAGCATTGAGAAATATGGGTAATAAGGTTAGATGGCCCAAAGAAATGAGGTCAAATCCAAATTAAAGGAACCCAGACTTCTGGTGCGAATTTCATAATGATCATGGACACAGAACGACATATTGCAAATTTTTGCAAGGTGAGGTAGAACAATTATTAAATAGGGCTACCTAACAGAATTATTTTGTGAAAAAGGTAAGCAGGCATATATGAAGAACAGGTAGGAGCCCCCAAAACCACCATCTCCAAAACAAACAGTCAACGTGATACAAGGAGGTGAGGAAGTAAACGGAGTAATCTGTAAAAGAACTACAAAGCTCACAATTACACACAGGAAGCGGATCCGCGAAGATTTGGAAGCAGACATCATATCCTTCGATGATGCAGATACCAACGGGATAATTCTACCTCACAACGATGCACTGGTAATATCCCTACTTATACATGATACTAACGTGAAAAGAGTGTTGATTGATCCAGGTAGTTAAGTCAACATCATTTTGCTGAGAGTCGTGGAAGAAATGCTATTGGGAAATCAAGTAATCCCAAAGGCACGAGCCATATCAGGGTTTGACAACTCTATGGTTATAACCAAAGGAGAAATTGAACTTAGCACTTATGCTGAGGGAGTAATAAAAAATACCAGGTTCCAAGTCATCGATACTAACATGGCTTATAATGTAATCATGGGAAGGCCATGGATCCACGACATGAAAGCGGTACCATCCACCTTACATAAGGTAATTAAATTCCCTTCCGAATGGGGAATCCAACAGATTATAGGCGATTAGTAAACCTCTAGAAATATAAATTACGTGGTATACTATAACAAAAAAGTAGAGACGGAAGATCCAAAAGATAAAGAAATTTCCCAGGCAGGAACTACCGCCCAAACATGTATGGAAGAAATTACTGCCCAAATAGGTACGGAAGAGGTTATTGTTCGAACAGGTGCGGAAGAAGATAGTCACGAGAAGGTGAACCAAGTCACCACAGAAGATGCATTAAACCACACAGACGTGGATTCCAGACCCAACGTCATTCATGAACCGGAGGAAGACGAGCACATTAAAACAACCACGGAAGAGCTCGAAGTTGTTCCATTGTACGAACAAAAACTTGAACAGAAAGTGCATATAGGCACGAGGCTGAGCCCCAACCGAAGAGGTAAGTTAATTGATTATTTATAGGCAAACGCAGATTGCTTTGCGTGGTCCCATTCAGATATGACAGGTATCCCATCAGAAGTGATGACTCATAAACTAAATGAAGATCCATCCTTCGTACCTGTTAAGTAGAAGAAAATAAATCAAGGACCATTCAAGAACCAAGTGATTGACGAAGAGGTACAAAAACTCTTGAAAATCGGTTTAATACGTGAGGTAACATACCCTAACTGGTTAGCTAACACTGTGGTAGTACCTAAAAAGAATGGTAAATGGAGAGCATGCGTAGATTACACTGACTTAAATAAAGCATGCCCCAAAGATTCATTTCCATTACCACATATAGATCAAATGATTGATGCCACCGCAAGTCATGAATTGTTAATCTTCCTAGATGCGTACTCTGGTTATAATCATATTAAACTGTATCCCTTAGGCGAGGAAAAAACTTCCTTTATTACAAACAGGGGGACTTATTGTTACAAAGTCATGCCTTTTGGCCTGAAAAATGCTGGGGCCACGTATCAGAGGCTAGTGACCAAGATGTTCCAGGAACATCTGGGGAAGACGATGGAAGTTTACATCGATGACATGCTGGTGAAATCAACACACGCGGAGGATCATTTCGAGCACCTCTATATTACCTTTGAAATTTTACGCAGGTATAATATGAAATTGAATCCAGAAAAATGCTCCTTTGGCGTAGAATCAGGTAAATTTTTGGGTTTCCTTGTATCAAATAGAGGAATAGAGGTAAATCCTGCTCAAATTAAAGATATAGAGGAAATACCGATATATTTACGAACAAAAAGGAAGTTCAAAGACTAACAGGCAGAATTGCAACTTTAGGAAGATTTATTTCCAGGTCTTCGGAGAAGAGCTTTAAGTTCTTTTCAATTCTTAAAAAGAAGAATCAGTTCGAATGGACTGAGGAATGTCAACAAGCTCTCAAATATCTGAAGGCTTATCTGTCAAAACCCTCGTTGCTATCAAATCCAAAAGAGGGGGAAAAGTTGTATATCTATCTTGCCGTTGCAGAAATTACCGTAAGTGCAGTACTGGTAAGGGAAGACATAGGTAAACAATCTCCCATTTATTATGTAAGCAAGACTTTATTAGATGCTGAAACTAGATACCCACATCTAGAAAAATTAGCCTTGGCTCTAATCATGGCAGCCAGGAAATTAAGACCATATTTTCAATGTCATCCAATCATTATTGTGACTTCATATCCATTAAGAAATATTCTGCATAAACATGAATTATCTGAAAGACTAGCTAAATGGGATATAGAAATAAGAAAGCATGACATAATATATCAGCCTAGGACTACAATAAAGTCTCAAATTCTAGCTGATTTCGTCGCCGATTTTAATAATAGCATCGTCCCTGAAGTAGAAAAAGAGTTACAACTTTTTAATGGGACTAATCCGGGCATATGGACCCTATTCATTGACGTCTCTTCTAATATAAAAGGAGCCGGCTTAGGCATAGTTTTAATATCACCCACGGGTGAAAAGACACGGCAAGCTATTAAATGTTATCCCATAACTAACAATGAAGAAAAGTACGAAGCTGTCATTGCAGGACTTGAACTGGCACGAGAACTCTCAATTGAGAAGATCGTGATTAAAAGCGACTCCCAGCTGGTAGTAAATCAGATGCAGGGGACTTATATTGCTCGAGAGACTCGGATGCAACAGTATCTGGAAAAGGCACGAGATCTCGTAAGGCAGTTCAAAACATGGAAGGATATACAAATACCTAGAGAGGAAAATTCAGAAGCGGATGCATTGGCTAACCTCGCAGCAGTTACAGAAGTAACAAATAAAGACAATGCAATTGTCGTCCACCTGTTTCATTCAGCAATTTACCAGGACAAAAATGAGGTAACTTTTAACAATTTACCCTGGGATTGGAGAAACGAAATTTTAAATTTTTTGCAGAATGGCATTGTACCTGAAGACAAAAAACCAGCTCAAGCACTTCACCGAAAATCTGCAAGGTACTGCCTCATTCGCAATTCTCTATATCGCAAAATGTTCGGAGTCCCCCTAGAGAAATGCCTCGGACCAAATCAAACATAGTTTGTGATGAAAGAAGTACACGAAGGACACTGTGGAAATCATGTAGGGGCGAGATCTTTAGTCAAAACCCTAATCAGAGCAGGGTACTATTGGCCCAAGATGGAAGAAGAGGCTGAAAGCTTCGTAACTAAATGGGACAAATGCCGGCGATTTGCTAACAACATGCATCGACCGGCAGAGCTATTACACCCAGTGATATCGCCATGGCCATTCATGAAATGGGGTATGGACATAGTGGGACCCCTTCCCTCAGCTAAAGGAAAGGTACGGTTCTTACTCGTGTTAACTGACTATTTTACAAAATGGGTGGAGGCAGAAGCTTTCAAACAGGTGCGAGAAAAGAAGTAAAAAGCTTCAATGGAGAAATATAATATGTCGATTTGGAATAACGAAGGAGATCGTATGTGATAATGACCCGCAGTTCATAGGCTCGCAAATCACAGAATTCCTCGAAAGATGGCAAATCAAACGAATTACTTCATCGCCATATCACCCTGTGGATAATGGGCAAGCTGAATCAACAAATAAAGTCATCATCAATAACCTAAAGAAACGGTTGGAGAAAGCCAAGGGAAATTAACATGATGAATTACCAGCAGTGCTATGGGCTTACAGAATGACTTCAAAAACAGCCACGGGAGAAACTCCATTCGCGCTTATTTATGGCTCAGAAGCTTTAATATCGGTGGAGATTGGCGAACCAAGAATAAGGTTTACAACATCCACAGAGGATGCAAATAACGACGAGTTAAGGACCAATTTAGATTTGCTCGAGCAAAGAAGAGAAGTTGCGTTAATACGTATGGCAGCTCAAAAACAAATCATAGAGCGTTATTACAACCGGAAAGCTCACCTCAGATATTTCAAAATTGGGGAGTTTGTTCTTAAAAAAGTCTTCCAATCAACAAAAGAAGCTGGTGCAGGAAAGCTAAATCCAAATTGGGAAGGACCCTACAAAGTCCGAGGCATCGCTGGGAAAGGCGCTTATGAGCTGGAGGCTATGGACGACAGGATCTTACCAACCAGCTGGAATGCCATCCATTTGAAGAATATTATTTCTAAGAAAAAGGAATACCCCCGGTCAGGCAAAAAGCTAACCCATCACCAAATGATGATATTAGACATGCAAAGACGCGAGGAAGTAACTGAATTCCCGGTCTAGGGTTACACTTTCTGATGGACATTTTAAAAGGGTTAAGCGGTCATCATCTAAAAACTATATACCTTCGAGTCCTGTATGTTTTTTCTTTTCAGGAAAAAGACCACAAGGAAGGATTAGTCAAGTGCTCGAGATTTCATTCTTCAAAGCTCAAACACTTGGGGGACTATACAATATGGAAGGCAAAGACGAAGCAAAGAAGACTATCAAAAAGTCAAAGCTCAAGCCTGAAGATCCATCATCCCAACGAGTCAAGTGATACGAGAAAAATCAAAATAGCCAAAGACTCAAAGCACAAAGCCTGATTCAAAAAACCTTCGAACATGTTCATAAATGTAAACAAACGTTCAGGTTAAAAGGCAAAATATTAGTTACGAGGGAGAAATGCACATCTTTGTACTTATTCAAGAAAATTGTTGTAACTAAAAACAATTATGGATAAAGATCATCATCTTTGTACTTGTTCAAAAAACTGTTGTAACTAAAAACAGTTATGAAATCTTTGTACTCATGCAAAAATTGTTGTCAATAAAAATAGTTACGGATGAAAGATCATTATCCTTATATCTATTCAAAAAACTGTTATAAACAAAAAACAGTTACGAATGAAAAAGTATTACCCTCGTACTTATTAAAAATTGTTGTCAATAAAAACAGTTACGGGTAAAAACCCATACCTTTATAAAAACTGTTACTAACAAAAAACAGTTATTCCTTGTATTAACTCGAAAAAACTGTTTCACAAGAAAAACAGTTACGAAATACAATTTTACATCAAACCTGTTAAAAGAAAACAGTTGCAACATTAGCTTTAGACGATACTCAAACACATGTGAAATGCTACAAAAGTTCAAACACAAAAACTTTCTTCAGAAACATTGTTAAACATGTGAAAAAATCATATCTCTCTATTGCATTTTTACACCATTATGAAGCTGAGACGTCTTCTTCATTAAGTGTCGATAAAAAAAGGGCCCTCTTTCACAGAATCGTACCTACTACAAAAAGGTACGAATAATCTAAGCATTTGATATGCAAAACTTAGAGGTAAAACTTAAACCTCAAAAATGAAGCTTGTAAAAGACTTAAAGAGTGAAACAGAAACTCAAATCAAATGTCATACTTGCATTAATATATTAACGACTAAGTAAACTAAGTATTAACTTATACTTAGCCGCATTAAGTTTTTATACATTGAGGTGCCCCTAAGTTGTCATTTGGGGACTTAAAAGGATCCAAACTTACCCCCGATGGGACTGGGGGTAACCACCAATTGGAACAAANACTTCTTCAGACGGGGGATTGACTTCACTGGCAGGAGGAGCAATTTGGGGTGAAGAAACTTGAGCAACAGGAGCCTCACCTTCAGGTGAAGAGATATTTTGACCTTGTTGAGACTTATCAATGGTCTCGTTGATTTTTGCAATTTCAGCATTGAGGTCAAGACCCTCTCGGCTCATTTCAGTCAATGTGTCGAGATGAGAGTTCATATACGCCCAACTGACATCGACAGCTGCCTTGTCTTTAAGAGCCTCGTAATCTTTATCCCACAACACAATCTCAGCTCTTAATTCATCCCTCTCAGTTACGGCATCATCATTAAAGTCCCTTATAGGAGCGAGAGACCTTTCCAGAAGTTGAACTCTTTCCAAAGAGTTGCGGAGATCCTCCTGGGTATGGGTAAGTGATTGAACAAGTTCGCCTGAATACTCCCCATTTTGGTCTAGTAGGGCCTTCAATCTCCTAATCTCTTCAGAGGCACGGGACAACTGCTCTGCGAAAGAGGACTCTAGGACGCTCTTATCCTTGCCTGCCTGATCAGAAGATGCCTTCTCCACGGACAACTCTGTTGTCATGACCCTCACTTGCTGCTCCAAGGTACATTTTTCTTCTTCTACAGCCTCCATGTCGAGCCTTAAGCTTTCATACTGATCTTTCCAGTTATCTGCTTCAGCATGCCACTCATTTACTTCCTGCTCCGTATGAGAAACCCTCTTCATAAGATCTGTGCCTATAAGATTTATCTACAAAAGGAAATCAATTAGATACGGGAAGTACGTTTACAAGAATGAATGAAAGAAAATGCATTCTACCTTTAAAGAAGTTTGCACGATCTCATTAGACCATGTAAAGGAACTGTGGCTATCCAACTTAGATCTCTCTGTCGGACCTATCAACGGTTTCAACTACACATCAGGCTGGCCAGACTTTTTAAAGAGGCTACCCTCTGCCAGAACTTCTATCATCACCTGCCTCATCTCCCTGCTGGAAGACCCTACTTATGTAACAGAAGGCATGGAAGCTGGAACAGATGCGGGAGCCAAAGTCAAGGAAGTCTGAGTGGCCGAAAAAGCCACAGGAGAGGGAGCAACGACAGAAGAAGGAATAGCCGCGGGAGCATGAGAAATAACTGGAACAGTTGAGGGAAGTTCTCTAAGAGAAGGAGAGAAAACAGTCAGGGACTTAGGGGAGCTTCATCAACAACAGGACCAAAACCTTCACGGAATAAAAGATCAACAGATACACGCACGGGAGAGGGAGTAGCATCCTCAGAGGCATAAAATTCAACTTCAGGCACAGAAGGCTCAATGACAGGTGTAGACTCGTCGTCTGAGACCACCTTCCTTCTTCGTGACCTATGGACTAAAGAGCCCTCCTATTCTTCCTCTTCTTCCGAGGTCCTTGACACATATGCTTTTCTCTTTGAAGAATAAGAGCCTGAAATGATCTCCTGGGCCTGGGCCTGAGCCAGGGACAACTTGGGAAAAGATGCGGATGCATAAACTCCACGAGCGGGAAACCCTGTCAAAAGAAAAGGAATAATTGATGCTCAAAGGAAGGAAGAAGTACAAACAAAAACTTCACTTACTGTGAGTCTTAACTCTCCAACCAAACCTCCCGGAGAGGTACTTCCATGAACGTTCTTCTAACGGAGCGATTAACAAAAGCTTTTCTACCCAATCTCGAAAACTGGAGATATTCTCGACGGTTACCATGATTGCTGTAAAAAGAAGAAACAACTGGGGTAGTGATAAAATATCTAAAGCAAAAAGCAAGGAATGTGAGAAAAAACGTACTCACGTGCAAGATTTCACTTCTCAGGGAAGGGAAGATTCTCTTCACCTAATAAACCAGTAGTAGGAACAACAACATATCGTAGAAACCAACCTCGATCCTTATCATCGTCAGGAGTCACTAACACCCTTTTACTCCTAGCAACCAGGGTAAAAATTCCCTGGCGGAACAACATTGGAGAATAAAGGTGATAAGATGATGAAAGGTAAAGTGTATCGAAGCTAAGGTAGCCAATATCTAAAACATGCAACGACTTGCCATACAAGAGGACCGACTTGTCCCAAGAAAATTTTGAAAAATCGATAGAACTCGATAATAACTGGGTCGATGGGAGGCTTAAACCCTAATGTAAAGGGATAGGTATAAACAAAAGAATCCCCCGTCTAGTAAGACGTTATTCTTTGATTACTATTTGGAACGACGACAGGAAAATCGGACCTCCAATAACAGTCCCTGCGTACAAAAGAAATTAAAACTTCAGTGATCTGGGTAGGGTACTTGTCAGCACTATCAAGAGACGACAATGAAGAAAGCTGATCTTTAAGGGCCTGACTATCCCTAGCAAAGGTGAATTCCGCAGGTACTATTTCATCGACCCTCAGTTAGCGCAAAGGTTCGTGATGTTCTCTACCTTTGGACGAAGATCTAGAAGCCCTAGCCCTCGGAGAAGTTAATGACCTAGAAGAAGGAGGGAAAGTAATTTGAGAAGAGGAAGAACCCCTTGAAGGAGTAGAACCTAAATTCCTCAACATGCCGCCTCTCTTACTCCACGCCGGAGCATAAGAGGGAGTCAAATGATCAACATTTATGACTCTCTTAGATTGGTTTGAGGAAGACATATTTACAAAGACAAGAAAAAGTTCTTTACAAATAAAGTTTGAAAGCTAGAAGTTTTTCGTAAAAGTAAAGAAAGGAAAAGGGGTATTTATACTCGAAGACAACCGTCAAAAATGGGAAAAAATAATGATGTGAAAGCCATAATTGAAGGTGTCACTTCGTGACCGATGCAACCGCAAAAAATCCTAAAAGGCGATGAACAATTGCAGAACCAATCCGTAAATTCCACATGGCATAAGCATTAAACGGAAGTGACAAGAGACGCCTACGTACAGAGAAAGATGCAATGTTTCGAGTGAAGCGGCGGCAAAATATTCCCGCCATAAATGAGGATCCACTTACAAATATAAATCGATAAATAAATGGTAAGTGGGAGGACTATCTGTATTGGTTAAAAAGAGCTTCACACGTGTAATAATTCTTGATGACTCAGCAGTCTATGTGGAGCAATGAAAACGCGACAGCTGGACATGACTCTATGAAGAGTACGAGGCAAAGAGGCACGACAAATCATACCCACGGGGTAATTAGCTACGGGAGTCTCAATCTGATTGAGAAGATGAAGAGACACGTTCAGAATGTATCCGGGCGGAACAAAAGGCAGATTCAGAGATCTTCAGTTAATGATCCACACGTTACACAACCTTCACGCAACAATTACGATTACTCATTGTAACGTTAAATTAATGCCATAATTAGCCATTAATGTAAAATTATTGAAAAAAGGTAGACATTATATTAAGAAATTCCCTATATAAGGGAATGAAATATAACTTGTAAGGGACATTCGAACTAAGATTATAATACACTTTACTTTTTGTGCATCTAATTATTTTCTATTTACTTATTTATTCACAATTATCATTATTACCTTGGTTATCAGAAACCCACGTTCATCCTAAAAATAGCTTTGGTCAAAGGATCTAATTCTTTGGTTAAGCAAATATGTGACCCTTTTTATAGGTATGAGTTAGGGTTTAGGGTAGAGTAACTTTCAAGAAACTCTTATAGACTCCTAGGATTTCAAGAGTCCTATAGTATTTTGAATTTAAGATTTAACTTGATCCTTTAAAATTTCGATGTGTACAGTTCTTTCATCTCTAGTTCCAAAATTTAATGATTATTTTTTTAAATCCATCACTCATGAGAAATAATTATGAATTAAAAAAATGCTACATAAGACCCACTCAACGCTTTGAATTAAAATCAAGCGAGTGTTCAGATTTTTTATGGAATACTTTATAAATATATGAATATTGTTATAAATGAAATTCTATTTAAGGTGAATGTCTATATTTTAGAGAAATTTTAGGGATTTTACTTGGTGGCTAAGTCACTCTTTCCCTATAAATAGAGGGGTCCTTTTCCATTGTAATTCATCCCAAAATTCAATAAGAATTCCCTCTGTCTCTTTCTCTGCAATATTGTTCTTATTCTTTTATTGTTTCATAACACGTTATCAACACGAGACTCTAACCAATTAAGTAAAAGCTTTGGGATTGAGTATAATGATTATCAATTGTTCCATGAACTTCCTTCATGATTAAATTTTGGATTTAAGGTAAGTATTTTACTTTATTTTTCTGTTTTAAATTCTTGAAATTTTATAATTTGATTTTAAATACAAGCAAAGACAATAAACTTTGATAATAACTCTTATAAAGTTTGCAAGAAATTATAATCACCTGAAGTGGTAAAATTTCTATGTCTTGTCATGATCAAATTCATGTATGATTGTGGGCAAAGAAGTGGAAACACGTCCCATTGAATTTGCTTCATTCTCATCCCCTTAAGAGAATATGATAGCAATATGTGATAAGTCTAAAAGAAGACAAAATTATTACAGTTAAGGTATCAATGGATGTGGACGTGGCAATATACGAAATTATGATCGTCATCGTTGTGATAATGAGAATAATAAGAATTCTCAAAATAACCTTTCACTCTTGGAAAGTAGTATTTGTCATTGGTTGACATGAGATTTTGTAAAGCACATATAGATGATTATGTCCATTCATGATGTGAATGTGACAACATCTGATTTATGAATACATATTCATTCTTGGAAGAATATGAATGTGTTAGTGGTAGTGAATATATCACACCCTCCAAAAGAAGGTTTGAGATGAAATAAAAATATAATTTCATTATTATGGAAAGGATGGTCATTGATCACGTACCTATTGTGATTATGCCAAAATATTATGGCAATGTGATTATCAAAAGACAACAGTAATGCAAGAAACAGATCTTGCATATAATTTTGACCATGACCATAGTGGTATAACTTTCTCCTCAAAAGAGATATTCACCATATAGATGTCGATGAATATATGGTAGTACAAAATTAATTGAGAGCTTTGGAAGAGCCAATTATTACTATTTTTGAGGAATAAAATTGATTATGAGTAAGGCATTGTGTTGTAATAAGTCTCAAAGAAACTTATTAGGTTTCTAAAGTATTCGCGAAAGCGGTTGGTTATATTGAGGCTATAAATAAATAAAATATTTAATATCTTCTATTACTATAACTTGTAGCGGAGTAATATGTATGTGAAAAGCTACTTGCTTTATTCTCTAGTTTGTACTACACAAATAAAAGAATACCAAAATTAAGTGGATCTTTATTGATATAAAAATCCATATCATAATAAACTTGGAGTTTATTGATAATTGCACACGTCATGGTGTAAACCTGAAATTTATCAATATTGATAATTTATTCAGTTGGGATAATTGGGTTATCCATATCAATTTAAGTATGATGTGCAAAAATGAAAGAGAATTCACATGGGTAAATATTAAAGAACAACATAGTTCTTTATGTATTCTCTTATTTTGCTTGTTCTCGAGATTAATAGACCAACTGAAATTGGGATTGAATCCCTTGAATTCTGGAATTTATCAAAGGTGAATATGAGCCTATTCACCTGCCATGTATACCACATATGATGCATCTATGAGATGGTTACATGTGCGATTATTATTAACCCGCAACCTGGTGTTTGCAAGGTAACTTGCTCAATAATTTAATTTAGAACATAATTTCCAGATTGTTTATTCAAGATAATTCATCTTGATAAGTTGGTTTACATCACATTTACGTTGGTTTAGCAAAACGATTTATTAGTTGCATCTACTTAATAACTAAACTATTGCTTATGAGAACAAAGTTATCTATATCAGTTTGATATATGTTATACACGAAAGCATATTACATTCTTCCCTCACAACTGGCTCAGGGTCAGGAACCAAATAATTCCATCTTATTATTATTAAAGTGCGATGTATATTTTGATTAACACCATAATGCACAAAGATGGACTCCCAAAGTTGAGGAAGCAAGTTAGTTTTTCTAACATGAGGGGGATAGATGATAAACATTTGAGAAAATGTTACGTGAAATGGATTATCAATTCTCTATAAGCATGATAATGTAATAGCGAGGATTTTCAAGGTGCAACATATTTATTGAAGTTAATATGGATGACTTATTCATCGAATCTCTGGTGACGTCAACCTTCAAGAAGCTAGTGCACAAGATTGGGATGCGAAGACTCAAGGATGTGAGTTTATGCTCTCATCAAGGGGAATTAATACGTGTTGTACTCTTTTTCCCTTACAAGTGTTTGTCCCACTGGGTTTTTCTTTCAAAATTTTTAACGAGGAAACCAAAAGGCGTATTATTAAACATGTGTACTCTTTTCCTTTATTAGAATTTTTTTTCCAATGTGTTTTATTTTAACTAAGGCTTTAACGAGGCACATTATTTGTTGAATAGACATTCAAGTGTTATAAATAGAATTCTATTTAAGGTGAATGTCTATATTTTAGAGAGATCTTAGGGATTTTACATGGTGGCTATGTCACTCTTTCCCTATAAATAAAAGAATCATATTCCGTTATAATTTATCCCAAAATTTAATAAGAATTTTCTTTGTCTCTTTCTCTGCAATATTGTTCGTTTTCTTTTATTGTTGCTTAATAAATATTGAATTAACGAGAAAGCTCACTGTAGTAACAACAACGATTCTACACTTGCATCATGTAGCACAATATCGAGTCTCTTTTGAAACTTGAAAATATGAAATTATCAGATATACATTTCATTTATCTAGAATGTAAACTAGAATTTTCTACATTCAAACACTAATTTTTATAGGATTTTTTCTCATCTCTTCTATTGAAAAACACAAATAACTAATCAAAGTAGCTCAACCAAGAAAGCTAGAAAAGTTTGCAAATTAGCTCAAAAAACGTTGAAAGGCCCGTTACTACTTGCTGACGTAACCCAATCACTAATGCAGTGGGCTCCACCAATCAGGCTCATCCAGTCCATGATTAAGGGATAATTTGGTAAGGTGTATAAGAATAGTGTCGAATAAGATGTATTGGTAATGCAAGGATTAGTAACGCACGCATTAGTTATGTAAAGAATATTTCTTATTTATTGTTTGGTATAGTGCGTTAAAAATTAAAATGCATTGCATAATTTTGAAGGAAATTAGTAGTTACAAAAATACCCACCACCTAGTATAAACCTATTAGTCTTGCTAGCTTAAGGTCGTGGGAGTGAAGTTCTGTCACGCCCCGAACCATGGCCTGGGCATAACACGGCACTCGGTGCCTGACTACATGTGACCGAGCGAACCAACTGCATGGCTGGATCAACATGTGGTATAACTGTGAGCTAGATATAAATATACAACATGATGATCTACTAAAGAGTCTGACTGAAATATCATAAATGTGAAAAACACCGAAAAGTCTACAAGTACAAACGAGTAGCCGGCAAGGCTAACACATAAAGTCCTGCTAACATGTGACTGACTGAACTATAGTCTATGAAGCCTCTAAAGAATACTGAGCTGCTAAATGTTTACCGAGACAAGGTCCTCGGTATACCTTATTAACTGAAAATACTAAAATAATTGAAATATAGAGAGATAATGCCCCGAGAGACTGGGCTCACCAAAATCTGATACGAGATGTCCTAGCAAGAAGAGTCGTCAACCTGTAAATCGTTACCTGCATCGCGAGATGCAGGCCCGGGCAAAAAGGGACGGCAATACATTTGAATTGCACTGGTATGTAAGACAACTGAAGGAAAGAATTGTAAAAGACTGAAACTGAAACTGATAACTGATAACTGAACTAATCATAGGAAGTAAGGTTACGAATACTCACTCTTCTGAATGATGAACAACCTGTTTATTTGATAAACTACGGCTTTATGCCCTATATATATATATATATATATATATATATGTGTGTGTGTGTGTGTGTGTGTGTGTGTGTGTGTGTGTGTGTGTGTGTGTGTGTGTGAACAAGCTACGACCTCGGTCCCAAGTATACGTATACATAACTACGGCCTCAGGCCCAATGATGCATAAAGCATAAACTACGGCCTCGGACCCAAATACAGGTGTTCAACATTCAGGAACTGAGAATCATACTGAAATACATGATACTGAAATACATGATGCTGAAATAGTGAACCATACTGAGTTACATGATACTTGAATATTGAATAAGACTAGACTGAGATATGTATTATTGAACTGATTATGAACACTGAAACTTCAACTGTTTATGAAATGATGAGTAAGTTTTACTAAGACTCAGGGATATCAAACCCAAGTCTATATTGAATACGAACTGAGCTCACAACGTTCAGAATGAAAGTTATGAACGAGTTATGCAGCTAGTGAATAGAAGTTCTGCAACTATTCAAGGAACTAGACTTAATTATATTTCTGAGGCAATTAGTAACGTCGTAAAAGAAACGTATTGTAGGGAGAATCAATAACATTCCCAAACATAGAGAGTTAGCCTCACATACCTTAACTTCCTGCTCTTGAGTGTAATATAATATTTTCCAACCCTTTCAACTTTAATCTATATCAATGCAAGTCAAAGGGATTCCATATTAGCAACAATAGCCATGTTTTGGTCACTTTGGCATTTTATCAAACACTTGGTGGCATAAAGCTTCATATCCCTTATTAATGGTGTTTCTATACCCAATAACCCATTCTTTTGCTCCTAGATAAATTCTAGAGTCTCAAATAGTTATAATCTACATTATTCTTTATCACCCATAAGGTAAACAACACTCTTAACCAATAATCAACAATCAACAACCCAAACCTATAGTCGTTCATGCTTTTCTATCAAACCCATCAATTCATATCTCATGAACTAGAGTCTACAATCATTAATCCAATACTAGAATCAATTAGAGGGTGAAGACATTACCTCCTTGAAGTTCAATCCCCTTGAATTCGAGTTTTAGGGTTTCTTCTCTCAACAATGATCTCTCAATCAAATATCTAATGATATGGAGGGTTTAAACATGTTAATAAGATGTTGGAAAATTAAAATAAGCTTAGAATCACCATTAGAACTTACCTTGGATGATGGAGGGACCATTAAGGAGTTAGGTTTTTGAGAGTTTTCCTTTCTAGAGCAAGTTTTTATGTTTTGGGGGTGTGGGGGACGAAGTAGAGCTTTAAAATAACCCCCC